>MU724656.1:72015-93740 GCA_026770625.1 Nicotiana glauca
TTATAGATAAAATTTAGATATATTGTAGATACTATATTTTTAATATTGTAAATTTTTTTTCTTTGTGTTTGTTCTGAAAATGTAGGTGAGGGCTTCAACAGATCATAAACATACCGTATTGGATGGTGTGAAGCGGTACATTGTGTGTCTAGAAAATATTATAGATACTATATTTTTAATATTGTAATTTTTTTTTTCTTTGTGTTTATTCTGAAAATGTAGGTGAGGGCTTCAACAGATCATATACATACTGTGTTGGATGGTGTGAAGCGGTACATTGTGTGTCTAGAAAACAAGAAATATAGCTGTGGCCAATTCCAACTTGAAGAACTTCCATGTGTAAATTATTTCCAGATTGTAGTTATAATGTAGGTTAAATATAGTTAATTTGTAATTTTTGTAAAATTTTGCAGACAATTTGCAGATTAATTGTGGATGTCACATTTCTACAATTTGCTCTTCATCTACAAAATTTCTACAAAATACTACAAATAAACTACAATTGCGCCCACAATGTCACACTTATATTGGGTCAGATGTTTGTTAACCAAGTTTTTTCCTAGTTTGGTCAAGAACTTGTGTGTCAATGCCGGATAAGTGTGACACTTGAAGAATCTCTACCTTTAAAGAACCTCTAAATTGCCTAAAAAGATAATTTATTTAATATTGAAATAATATAGACAAAATGGAGTCGGAGGTTACAGAAGATTCATATTGCTGCCCCACAAATTTACAATTGAGAATTGTTGATTGATCGATTGACAAAGTCTTATGTGTTCATTGTCTAATTGAACTTCGCTTACTGCCTCCATTTTCAAATCTTCCTCCATCTTTGAGCCTTTCTTCTACTTCACTAACCCCAACAGAGACGCAGAGAAACACTTTGAAGATTTGATTAATTTGATTTGATTTTGCCGCTGGTATTTGGTATTTGCCGGAGTAAGAGATTACTTCCATCTGTTTAAAAGCAAGAGATTTTTACGGCGCTGGTCAGATCTTAGGAATTAAGGGGAGAGAGAAACGTGGGGTATATGGATACCTTTAATTAAGGAGTAAAAACTGCTCATTAATTAGACCCTTAATTAAGTATGGTATAAGATTGATAATTTGGTAAACGGGTTTGTATTAAATCAAACCTTAAACATGGAGGATAAAAATATTTCTTATGTGGTATATGAATGTAAAAATTCCTAAAACTTATTGGAATATTCAAAGTTCTAAGTCCAACCTTGAAATAATACCTTAAAAGATAAAATTAAGATTTTTTAAAGAAATATTTATAAATTACATCACAATAAGATATTTATATATTAAATATATCTAAAATTTCTATATATGTAATGTCGGGTTGGTTTGGTTTCGGTTTGACTTTCTTTAGTTAAAACCGAACCAAACCAATTATGGTCGGGTTTTTTTCTCAACACCAAACCAAATCAAACCAAACCATAGTCAGATTTTTTTCTCGGTTTGACTCGAATTATCGGGTTGGTACGATTTGTCGGTTTCTTTTATACACCCCTACTTGTGTTAATGGACTAAGCACATGCTTTCAATTAAATAAAAAAGGCAATTTTAGTCCGTAAACCCGACTTGTAATTAACACTGTTAGTTGCCATATCTCTGTGGGAACTACCGTTTGTACTTATTTGTGTATTTGCAGAATATTCCGAAACAAAACAAGCAAGGAAGCAAGGAATTTGTGCACTTGAAGTTGAATGCGGATTTTAGAAGTTCCTCCCGCGTTTGCCAGTGATGCACTCTGGACGTCCTAAGAACTACTTTTGTTAAAAATTCTCTGTTTGTAATCTAACTAATACTGATTTAAACAATATTGTCGTCCAACTGGACAAATCCAATATGGCGCCACCCATGTAATTATTTTTGTTAATTAATTAAGTATCTGGTTAATCAAAAAGAGGAAAATTGAAACGCTAATCAGTACAAGTAAAATATTTTCTCTATCACAACGAGTGCAATTGTTGGTTCCCAGGAGAAGTTGTTAACCATCTAAAGCTAAGAGCGTTAGTTCAAAGTTAGGTTTAGGACAAAAATTACACATTTTAATTAATTAAAGGTTAAATATGCTTAGTCCTTTAACACGAGAATCAAAATCAGAATTAGGCAATAATTCTTTTATTTTGAGTTTAAAATGATGTAAGATTATATTTACAAGTCTTAGCTAAAGATCATTCGGTAATACAAAATTCAATTGTTACATGATATGACGATCATGAGTAGGGGTGGCAAAATGGTTAAAAGAAAACAGTTAATCATCCATATTATTCACTAAAAATGAGTTGGATAATGAACTTTTTAAAAACGGATTAAATATGGATAAGAACCATATTATCCATTTAGTAACCAATGGATAACCAATGGGTCTAACTTTTACATTTGTAAAGCCTCAAATTGGGGGTTCCTTGAGTTAGGAGACTAAGAATCTTTCCAAAAGTTATCATATGCAAGAAGTTATGGATAATATAGTTACCTATATTATCGGCTGGTTAACTCATTTATTATCCGTATTAAATGTGGGTCAGATCGTATAATTTGTCCGTTTTTTCAATATTCGTTTTGACCTGAACCATATCCTACCCGACCCGATCGTTTGCCCCTCCTAATCATGAGCGATAAGTTCTTTTCTAAAGGGTACCACACCCTAGAACAAAATTTAATTGCCATATGATTTGATGTGCATATTTCGCATTGGATACATAAAATTGTAGCAGACATATTTCAAGTGTGGGGATCGTGGTCATATCAAGGGAGACTGCCCCAAGTTGTTGAGTGGGACTCCACCTCAGCAGAGGAGTCAGCCATCGACTTCAGCACCAGTTACTTCACTACCTGCCCAGTCAGTTAGAGGTGGAGGACAGTCAGCTAGGGGTCGCCCTAGAGGGGGAGGTTGATCAGGTGGTGGTCAGGCCCGTTTTTATGCACTCCCAGCCAGACCAGATGCTATTACTTCAGATGCTGTGATCACATGTATTGTCTCAGTCTGCCATAGAGATGTTTCTGTATTATTTGACCCTGGTTCCAATTTTTCATATGTGTCATCATATTTTGCTCATTATTTGGATACGCCCCGCGAGTCTCTCGTTTCATCTATTCGTGTATCTACTTTGGTGGGAGATACTGTTGTTGTGAACTGCGTATATCGGTAATATGTGGTGACTATTGGGGGTTTGAAGACCCGAGTGGACCTTTTGTTGCTTAGTATGGTTGAATTTGATGTGATATTGGGCATGGATTGGTTGTCTCCGTGTCGTGCTATTTTGAATTGTCATGCTAAGACAGTGACGTTGGATATGCCGGGGGTGTCACGGATTAAGTGGTGAGGTTCGACGGATTATGCTCCTAGTTGGGTTGTTCCATTCTTGAAAGCCTAGCGGATGATTGGGAAGGGTTGCCTTTCTTGTTTGGCCTTTGTGAGGGATATCAGTGCAGAGACTCCGTCCATTGATTCAGTTCCGGTAGTGAGGGATTTTCTGGATGTGTTTCCTGTAGACCTACCGGGCATGCCGTCGGACAGGGATATTGACTTCGATATTGATTTGGTGCCGGACACTCAGCTCGTTTCTATTCCATTGTATTGTATGGCACCGGCGAAGTTAAAGGAATTGAAGGAGCAACTTCAGGAACTCCTTGATAAGGGGTTTATTCGGCCTAGTGTATTACCTTGGGGTGCGCCTGTCCTATTTGTGAAGAAGAAAGATAACACTATGAGAATATGCATTGATTACAGGCAGTTGAGCAAAGTCACAATTAAGAACAAATATCCTTTTCCTTGTATTGATGATTTATTTGACCAGCTTCAGGGAGGTAGGGTGTTCTCCAAGATTGATCTCAGGTCAGGGTATCACCATTTGAAGATCAGGGAATCGGGCATTCTTAAGACAGCCTACAGGACCCGATATGGTCATTATGAGTTCCTTGTGATGTGTTTTGGGTTGACCAATGCCCCAGCATCATTCATGCATTTGATGAACATCGTGTTTTGGACTTATCTGGACTCGTTTGTTATTGTTTTCACTGATGATATTCTGGTGTACTCGCGTAGACAGGAAGAGCACGTTGAGCATTTGAAAGTTGTATTGCAACGATTGAGGGAGGAGAAGCTTTATGCAAAGTTCTCCAAGTGCGAGTTTTGGCTCAGTTCAGTGGCATTCTTGGGGTACGTGGTGTCCAGTGAGGGTATTCAAGTTGATCCAAAGAAAATAGAGGTGGTCCAGAGTTGGACAGACCGTCCTCAGCCACATAGATTCATAGCTTTCTCGGTTTGGCGGGTTATTACCATTGATTCGTTCAAGTATTTTCATCTATTGCATCACCCTTGACAAAATTGACCCAAAAGGTTGCTCCTTTCAGGTGGTAGGATGAGTGTGAGGCGAGCTTTCAGAAGCTCAAGACTGCCTTGACCACAACTCCAGTGTTAGTTTTGCCAATAGCTCAGGTTCTTATATGGGTCGGCATCGGGTGTGTGTTGATGTAGGAGGGTAGAGTGATTGCTTATGTTTCTCGTTAGTTGAAGCCTCATGAGAAGAACTATCCTGTTCATTATTTGGAGTTGGCGTCCATTGTTCACGCATTAAAGATTTGGAGGCATTATCTCTGTGGTGTGTCTTGTGAAGTGTTTACAGATCATCATAGCCTCAAGCACTTGTTCAAGCAGAAGTATATGAATTTGAGGCAGCAGAGATGGTTGGAGCTTCTAAAGGACTATGATTTTACTATTTTATACCATCCGGTAAAGTCCAATGTAGTGGTCAATGCCTATAGTAGGAAGGCGGTGAGTATGGGCAGTCTTGCATTTATTCCTATTAGGGAGAGACCTCTTGCATTTGATGTTCAGTCCTTGGCCAATCGGTTTGTAAGGTTAGATATTTCGGAGCCCAGTCGGATCTTAGCTTATGTGGTTTCTCGGTCTTCCTTGTTTGATCGTATCAGAGATGTCGCGCCCCTCTTTTTCTCGCGAAATCGGGTTTATGACATTTGGAAGGATAACTCGTTCCCTTTTGGGAATTGGGTTTAAGAGAATTGAAGGTCGCCACCTAATGATTAAAGTGCATTAGGACACTAGGAAGGGTTTTGTTTGGGTAACCTGAGATTGGGTAAGGGCTTCAAATTATTCCGAGGGGAAGATGTTAGGCACCCCTCAGAATCCATTAGTGTGGTTTCCGGCCAAGCTATTGTTGTGACTTTAAGTATAAATAACAGGTAAGCAAGTAGGAATTTCAAATAAGAGGAGATTTCACATAATGGTTACAAATTTGATGAAACTTAAAAGAAACGGAAGGGAAGATGAATTTTGAGGAAGAAAATAGTTTTCAATTTGAAAATAAACAAGTAAAGAGGGGTAGGGGGTCCTAGGTTTATAAATAATGTGGATCACCCCATACAACACCCGGTAACCACTTATACACGTGGTGTTATTACGTGGTCATCATATCCATATTGTGATGATCCGACCGGTCGTCTTAAGAATTAACGCCCCGATCACCTATTAAATGCTTTCCCCAAGTCCATTTATGCTAATTTGAATTGCTGGGATGTTTGGTTTTGAGTTTCGGAGAGTTTTGGGACACTTAGTCCCTAAATGAGAGCTTTAGTGTTGGAAAGTTGCCTATAGTCGGAATAATGTGAAGACGGCCTCGGAATGGAAATTTGATGGTTCCGTTAGCTCCGTTAGGTGATTTCAGGGTCAGGAGCGTGTTCGGAATGTGTTTTGAGGTCCGTAGCTGATTTAGGCTTGAAATGCTGAAGTTTGAATTTTTGAAGTTTCCGGTCCGATGGTGAGATTTTGATTCGAGGGTCAGAATGGAATTCCGGAAGTTGCAGTAGCGCCGTCATGTCATTTGGGATAAGTGTGTAAAATTTCAGGTCATTTGGACGAGGTTTGGTTAGGTTTTTTTAATCGAAAGCATGTTTTGATAGAATTTGAAGTTCTTAGGCTTAAATCATTGATTAATTCGAGTTTCCGACGTTGTTTTAGGTGGTTTAAGGGTTGGTACAAGTTTGAATGATGTTATGGGATATGTCCGTAGGTTTGATTGAGGTCCCGGGGGCCTCGGGTGTGTTTCGGATGCTCAACGGAGCATTTTGGAGTTATGAGAAATTGCAAAAATTCTCTTCAGCTGTTGCAGACAATTTTCTTCTTCGCGATCGTGTCCCAGCTGACGCGATCGCATAGAGCAATCTGGAGGGGGGTCCAATTCCTTAAACGCGATCGCATGGATTGATTCGCGATCGCGTAGCTCTGCCCTTTCCTCTTCTGCGATCGCAAGCCTTTTCACGCGTTCGCGTAGGCCTTTTTTCCTGGAGCATTTATTTTACTCTACGCGATCGCGGCCCCACTTTCGTGATCGCAATTCATTAAATATCTGGGCAGTTATAAATATTTCAAAACCGAGGGTTAGCCATTTTTATCAAAATACAAGCTTGGGAGCTCGGGTTTGGGGAAAATTTCGAAGGTTTTTCGAGGGCAATGATTGGATTTGAGCCATTTGAAGTCGGATAATCGTGATAGAAGTGTGGTTTCGAGTTGATTTTGGAGCCGGTTTGAGGTAAGTGGCTTGTCTAACCTTGTATGGGGGACCTTTCCCCTTAGGATATGATATTTGGTAACTGAATGCCTGGTACATGAAGTGACGAGTGCGTACTTGATCTAATTGTTGAAAATACGATTTTACTTTAAATATTTAGATTGAGTTTCTTTCTTATCTGCTGTATTTTTATTTGAAATTATAGATTTGTGTTAGCTAGAAAAGCACGCTTAGTTGTTCTAAATTGCCTATTTGCTCAAGTTGCCTTGTTTGCACTATGTGAAGCATGTTAGGCTAGAACTACCTGTTGCCTTGTATTTTTGAGCTTCATTTATGAATATCTTTGTATTGTGACTGCGTATTTACATTGGGACTACAGATGTGGGATTCCGGTAGCTCCCCCTTGTTTATTTACTTTGGGACTACGGGTTAGATTCCCGGTAGATCTCCCTCCACATTTACTTTGGGACTACGGGTTAGATTCCCGATAGATCCCCCTACATATTTACCTTGGGACTGCAGGTTCGTTTCTCGATAGATCCCCCTGTACATTGATAGTTGGACTACGGTACGGTATCCCGGGAGATCCTTCGGATATACTCATAGGTGGACTACGAGACAGTATCCCGGGAGCTCCTTGGACAGTTGATGAAAGGGACTACATGATGGTATCCTGGGAGATCCTCGTTATTGGTATTGATATTGAGCTGTTTTACTCTGTGTTATCTTATTCTCTGGACGTTAATTGTTGTCTTGTATAACCTGTCTTACTTCATAGTTCTACCCATTATTTCTGTTTACTTCATAATATTGCAAGACTTATTATTATTATTATTATTCTCAGTAGGGCCCTGACCTTCCTCGTCACTACCCAACCGTGGTTAGACTTGGTACTTACTGAGTACCGCTTTGGTGTACTCATGCCCCTTATGCTCATATTTTTCATGTGCAGATCCAGGTACTTCATCTCAGGCGTATCATTCTCGAGGCAGAGAGATCTAGCAGAGACTTCAAGGTACATCTGCCGCTTCCGCAGACCAGGAGTCTCTATCTTATTCTAGCTTTAGCAGTTAGCTTTTCCTTTCGTACTTTTGCTTTAGACATTCTGGAGTTAGAGTCGTGTACTACTTTCCATTAGCTTGTGTTCCCGTGAGTTTTCGGGTTTTGGGGGTGATATTGGAGACTTCCGCATTATTGAGTAGTATATGCCGAGCGACATCTTTTATACAGTTTTCTTTTAGTTGTTCAGTTTTAAATAATTTATTCTGCAAGTTATGTTGTTTTCCGTATTGTTAGGCTTACCTAGTTATAGGAACTAGGTGCCGTCATGACATGTTCACGGAGGGCGAACTGGGGTCGTGACAAGTTGATATCAGAGCTCTAGGTTCATAGGAGTCACAGAACACATGCCGGTTTATTAGAGTCTCGCTGATCGGTACGGAGACGTCCGTACTTATCTACGAGAGGATATGTAACTGTTAGGAAAATTTCCACTTTATTTGATTTCCTTGTCGTGCAATATTTTGCCATTACAAATTCTAAACTTTTGTCTTCTATTCTCTCACAGATGGTGAGGACACGCGCTACTTGGGATGATCATGCACCCGCGCCCCCTACTGCAGCCATCAGAGGCCGGGGCCGGGGCCGGGGTAGAGGTCGAGGACGCGCACGTGGTGCAGCCAGAGCACCTACACGAGCTACCGCCGAGGCACCACCAGCAGATCCAGCCGGAGCCCAGGCACCTGGCACACTTACTACTGCCACTACTACTCCATCTCTTCAGGAGACTTTGGTCATGAGTATGTACACCACCTTGGCTCAGGCAGGGTTGCTTCCCCTTGCTGCAGCCACATCCCAGGCCGAGGGAGGAGCACAAACTCCCGCCATCCGCACTCCTGAGCAGCGAGTGCATGTTGAGCAAGCTCCCGAGATTATTCCCGCACCGCCTGTAGCACCAGTTCAGTCCGAGGACAGGTCAGCTGCTTCAGAGGACGAGCAACGGAGACTTGAGAGGTTCAAGAAGTATGATCCCCCAGTATTCAGTGGATTAGCATTAGACGATGACTTGGGATTTCTTGAGGAGTGTCACCGTATTCTTCGGACTATGGGCATAGTAGAGTCCACCGGGGTTTCCTTCACCGCCTTCCAGCTTCGTGGAGCCGCCTATGATTGATGGTGCACTTATGAGATAGACAGTCCAGCCGAGGCTGCCTCACTGACCTGGACCCAGTTCTCAGATATGTTCATGAGAGATTTTGTCCCTCAGAGTCTCAGGGACGCATGGCGCACAGAGTTTGAGCATTTGCACTAGGGTGCTATGACCATTTCAGAGTATGCTATCCGTTATAGCAGGTTGGCTAGGCATGCACCGGCCTTGGTTGCTACAGTTCGTGAGAGAGTTCGCAAGTTCATTAAAGGTCTTACCCCACCCATCAGATCTAGCATGGCTCGAGAGTTGGAGATGGATATCCTTTATCAGCAGATAGTGAGCATTGCTAGGAGGATCGAGGGTTTGCTCACCAGGGAGAAAGTGGAGAGAGAGGCCAAGAGGTCTCGAGAGTCGGGCCACTACTCTGGTGCCCATACCCCAGCATCAGGTCATCATGGTAGGGGTTATGTGGGTCACCCCGTTCATTCAGCTCTTCCAGTTGCCAGCAGTGCTCCAGCTCCGCCTATACCTCAGGAGCCTTACTATACACCTCCCGTTTCTAGCGCACGTCCTGCGCAGGGTATTTCTAGAGTCAGTCCAGTAGACCTGGCCCTAGTCAGTCACAACCGCCGTGTCCTCCCAGAGCTTGTTTCGAGTGTGGTGATACACACCATATGGTTAGGGACTGCCCCAAACTTGGTAGGGGTGCATCTTCACAAACTACTCAGCAACAACGTACTTTTTAGAGTTCTCAGTCCATGGTCACAGCTTCAGCTGCTACACCATCTGCCCAGCCGGCTAGGGGCGAAGGTCGAGGAGATAGAGGTCGACCTCAAAAGAGGGCCGGGCCAGATATTATGCTATTCCTATTCGTACCGAGGCTTTTGCCTCCGACTCCGTCATTACAGGTATTATACTGGTTTGTCACAGAGAGGCATCGGTTCTATTCGATCCGGGCTCTACTTATTCTTATGTGTCTTCTTACTTTGCTCTGTATTTGGGTGTGCCTCGGGATTCTTTGAGTGCCCCCATTTATGTTTCTACTCTTGTGGGGGATTCTCTTGTTATGGACCGTATTTATCGGTCATGTCTGGTTACTATTTGTGGTTTTGAGACTATAGCGGATTTATTGTTACTCGGTATGGTTGACTTTGATCATGGACTGGTTTTCACCCCATTTTTCTATCCTTGATTGTCACGCCAAGACCGTGACGCTGGCTATGCCAGGTATTCCGTGTGTTGAGTGGAGTGGTACTTTAGATCACACTCCCAGTAGAGTTATCTCTTTCCTTAAAGCTCATCGCATGGTTGAGAAAGGGTGTGCCGCAATTTAGCTTATGTGAGAGATATCAGTGTCGATACCTCTTCTGTTGATTCAGTCCCAGTGGTATAGGATTATCCCGATGTGTTTCCAGCTGATTTTCCGGGCATGCCGCCTGATAGAGATATTAATTTTGGCATTGATTTATTGCTGGGCAGTCAACCCATTTCCGTCCCTGCGTACCGTATGGCTCTTCCTGAGTTGAAGGAGTTGAAGGATCAGTTACAGGAATTGCTTGGTAAGGGTTTTATTCGCCCTAGTGTTTCACTATGGGGTGCTCCTGTCTTGTTTGTGAAGAAAAAGGATGGTTCCATACGTATGTGTATTTATTTTCTCCAGTTGAACAAGGTTACAGTGAAAAATCGTTATCCTTTGTCTCGTATTGAGGATCTATTTGACCAGCTTCAGGGCGCACATGTGTTTTCTAAGATTGACTTGCGCTCAGATTACCATCGGTTGAAGATTCGGGAGCCACATATCCTGAAGACTGCCTTCAGGACTCGGTATGGTCATTACGAGTTCCTTGTTATGTCATTTGGGCTGAACAATGCCCCCGCAACTTTCATGCATTTGATGCGCAGTGTGTTCATGCCATATCTCGACTCGTTTGTTATTGTTTTTATTGATGATATCCCGGTGTATTCCCGAAGTCGGGAAGATCATGGGAAGCACCTGAGGATCGTGCTTCAGACCCTGAGAGAGAAGAAGTTATATGCAAAGTTCTCAAAATGTGAATTTTGGTTGAGTTCTGTGGCATTCTTAGGCCACGTGGTTTCGAGTGAGGGCATTCAGGTGGATCTGAGGAAGACAGAAGCCGTGCAGAGTTGGCCTAGGCCCTCCTTAGCTACAGAGATTTATAGTTTCCTTGGCTTGGTGGGCTACTACCGTCATTTTGTGGAGGGATTTTTATTAATTGCGGCCCCTATGACTAGATTGACCTAGAAGGTTGCCCCATTTCAGTGGACATAAGAGTGTGAGGCGAGCTTTCAGAAGCTCAAGATAGCTTTGACTACAACCCCAATTTTGATGTTGCCTACCGGTTCGGGGTCTTATACTGTCTATTGTGATGCCTCGAGAGTTGGCCTTGAAACGGTGTTGATGTAGGACAGTAGGGTGATTGCCTACGCATCCTGACAGTTGAAGATACATGAGAAGAATTACCCTGTCCACGACCTTGAGCTAGCTGTTATTGTTCATGCCTTGAAAATCTGGCGTCATTATTTGTACGGTGTGCCTTGTGAGATCTATACTGACTATCAGAGTTTGCAGCACTTGTTCAAGCAAAAGGATATAAATATGTGTCAGAGGAGGTGGTTAGAGTTGCTGAAGGATTATGATATTAGTATACTGTATCAACCGAGCAAGGCCAATATGGTGGCTGATGCCTTGAGTCGCTGGGCGGATAGTTTGGGGAGTTTGGCATATTTACTAGCTTCAGAGAGGCCTATGGCAATGGATGTTCAGGCCTTGTCCAGCCAGTTTGTGAGATTTAATGTTTCGGAGCCCAATCGGGTTCTAACTTGTGTGGTTTCCCGGTCTTCCTTATTTGATCGTATCAGGGAGCGGCAATATGATGACCCTCATTTGCTTGTCCTTAAGGACAAGGTTCAGTGTGGTGATGCCAGAGATGTGACCATCAGAGATGACGGGGTATTGAGGATACAGGGCCGGATTTGTGTGCCCAATGTTGATGATCTTTGAGAATTGATTTTAGTAGTGTCACAACCCGAAACCCGCACTGGTCGTGATGACGCCTCTCGTGAAGACAAGGCCAGCCAACTAACCCAATTAACCTCTTTCAAAGTATTTAAACATAAATGCATAGAAAAATGTGTCTTAATGACATTAATTAGCAAAATTTTCAATCCAACACAGCCCGACTGGGGTGTCACAAGTCACGAGCATCTAGAAGGATTATTAATACAACTACAAGGTCTGTAATGCATAGAAATGAATCTGGAAATCAAGAGGAAGAAACTCGATGCCGCGAACGCTGGCGGTCACCTTGCTCAGCTTCAATAGTCATACCTTCAATCAGCTAGTAACCCGCTATCGGGTGAACAATACCTGCAACTGCACGCGAGGTGCAGGGAGTAAAGTGAGTACTCCAACTCAATGAGTAATAAGAGTAAATAATAACTGAGCGGTAAGAAATCACGTCAGAACACTCCATCATGCTATATAGGACAGTACAATCTTCTGAGCAAAACAGTAAAACCGTGAAAATCCTTTAGAAATATCTAGCTCAGTTAAAAATCTTCTTTAAAAGTATCCTTTTTCCAATAGTAAGCATATGAATGCGATATCAGGTAATGCAAGTCCGCACACAAGTCAGCCCCTCGGGCACAACACTCTATTTACAAATAACACCAGGGTATCTAGTACATAATGCAAGAAATAACATGGATGCCAATGATATGAGAGTGCTGAATATCATGCCACGTAGTACAAATAGGAATCAATGCGTGAATGCAATGCAATGCACATGACCACTGCGGCATGTAGCCCGAGCCAACCATGCATATGATTTATCGTCGACGATGCTCACTGGGGGTGTGTACAGACTTCGGAGGGGCTCCTACAGCCCAAGCGCAATATCTTGGTCAGTCATTGTTACCTGACCGGTCAACCATTGTTACCTGACCAATTTACATCATACAGTGCCATTGTTACCACTGTTTCAAGTCACATCATACAGTGTCATTGTTACCACTATTTCAAGTCACATCATATATTGTCATTGTTACCACTGTTTCAAGTCATTGCTGCGGCGCGCAGCCCGATCCATGGATAGTCCAGAAAATATTATAAGCCCCTTGGGCATTTATAAAACAGTAGTTCTTAGCCTGAAATAACATTTAAAATATCATTTGAGTTTTCAAAACTTAGAAATACGGTTGAGTTTACAAAACAGTATTTAAAATCTTGGACTGAAACCAAATGACATGCAAGATATACAAAAACGGTAATCTCAATCCTCGAAGGATTCACATAGTTGGCACGAAGCCCAAACATGGTAATCGGCCCAAATTATGATGATAACAAGTAGTTTCAGTCAAGTACGCAGTAAAATCAACAACCGGAACGGACCAAGTCACAATCCCAAATGGTGCTCTACCCCATGCTCATATCCGACGTGCAAGTCACCTCACTATAGCACTATGACGTGCAAATACGGGGTTTCAAACCCTCATGATATCATTTACAAGTATTACTCACCTTGAACCGGTGAAATTCCTCGCTCGCGACACCTTTGTCCCTCAAATTGGCCTCCACACGCATCGAATCTAACCAAAATCAGAGCGAATACATTACAATAGGCTAAGGGGACAACATCCAATCAAAAACAATCGAAATATAGCAAAAATCTCAAAACTAGCAAAACCAGATCCCCGGGCCCGCTTCTCGAAAAATTACAAACTCACATTACCGGATTCCTCATCTCGCCACGAGTCCGTACATACCAAGAACTCCCAAATCTGAGCTCAAATGCCCTATCAAATTCCAATTCAAAATATAAGAACTCAAGCCCTAACTTTACCCCCTTTTTGATGAATTTCAACCAATTCCCATGTTAAATCTAACATAATCTCGTGTATTTAGGCTAAGAAACTTACCTCCAATCGATCCTCCTTGAATCCCTCTTCAATTTGCTCTCCCAAGCTCCAAAAAGATAACCTATGGAGGAAAAATGACTAAAACTCGCGGATGAATTGATATAACAATAGGTCTGCCCAGGTGACCTTTTACCCTACGCGAACGCGGTCAGCAACCCCGCGTTCGCAATGAATAAATTCCGTTGACCACAAATTACCTCTACATGAACGCGGCTCCAAGCCCGCGAACGCGATGATCCAGCTCTTCCTCTTACGCGAACGCGTTCAACCAACCGCGATCGCGATGCCTCTGACCTTCTCCTTACGCGAACGCGAACCCAGGCGTCGTAAACGCAATGAACAAAATGCGAACCCTTCTACGCGAACGCGAAGCAGCTCTCACGAACGCAATGGTCTGCAAAATTCCTCATCGCGAACGCGTTCTTAAGGCTGCGAACGCGAAGACCAATTTTGGTCTGCAACAGCTGGGCAATTTTCTGCAACATTTCAAAGTTCAAAACCTCCGTTTAGCCATCCGAAATCATCCCGAGGCCCCCGGGACCTCAACCAAAGGCACAAACACATCCCAAAACATCATAAGAACTTGTTCCAATCATCAAAACACATCAAACAACACTAAAATCATCAATTCACATCGGATTCAAGCCTAAGTTTCTACAAAACTTCCAAAACACGCATTCGATAAAAAACCCAACCAAACAACGTCCGAATGACCTGAAATTTTGCACACACATCAAAAATCACATATCGAAGCTACAACAACTCTCGGAATTCCATTCCATTCCTCAGATCAAAATCTAACCTATTAACCGGAATTCACCAAAATACTAACTTCGCCAATTCAAGCCTAGTTCTACACCGGACCTCCAAAATCAATTCCGATCGCACTCCTAAGTCACAAATTACCTCCTGAAGCTTACCAAATCACCAAAAATCACATCCGAGCCCTATAACTCATAAGTCAATGTCCAGTTGACTTTTCCAACTTAAGCCTTCCTTAAAGAGACTAAGTGTCTCATTTCTTATCAAAATCAATCCAAATAAACTCTAACACACCACATACCGATAATGAAATATGAAGAAGCAATAAACGGGGAAAACGGAGCAACAACACATGAGACAACGGGTCGGGTCGTCAAAAATAGAGGCCCATAGTTCACGGTATTTCATCCATCCGGGTGCCGCGAAGATGTATCAAGACTTGAGGAAACACTATTGGTGGAGGCAGATAAAGAAATATATAGTTAGGTATGTGTCTAGATGCCTCAACTTCCAACATGTGAAGTATGAGCACCAACGATCGGGTGGGTTATTTCAGCAGATATAGATTCCGGAGTGGAAATGGGAGCGCATCACCATGGACTTTGTATCTGGACTCCCATGGACCTTGAAAAAGTTTGATGTCATTTGGGTCATTATGGATCAGCTAATCAAGTCTGCTCATTTCATTCCTGTGTGTACCACTTATTCATCGGAGCAGTTGGCGGAGATTTATATCTGGGAGATCATCCATCTACATGGTATTCCAGTTTCTATTATTTCAGACAGAGGTACTCAATTTACATCGCAATTTTGGAGGGCCGTGCAGCAGGAGCTAGGTACTCGAGTGGAGTTAATCATAGCATTTCACCCCCAGACAGACGGACAGTCCGAGCGCACTATTCAAATTCTTGAGGATATGCTCCGTGCGTGCGTGATGGAGTTTGGAGGGTCTTGGGATCAGTTCTTGCCATTGGCAGAGTTTGCTTACAACAACAGTTATCAGTCCAGCATTCAGATGGTGCCGTATGAGGCTTTATATGGTAGGAGGTGTAGATCTCCGGTGAGCTGGTTTGAGCCGGGTGAGGCCAGGCTATTGGGCACAGAGTTGGTCTAGGACGCATTGGAGAAGGTTAATATGATTCAGGATAGACTCCGTACAGCCCAATCCAGATAGAAGAGCTACGCGTATAGGAAGGTTCGTGATGTTTCATATATGGTTGGTGAGCGGGTTTTGCTTTGGGTTTCGCCTATGAAAGGCATCATGAGGTTTGGGAAGAAAGGAAAGTTGAGTCCGAGGTTTATTGGCCCTTTTGAGATTTTGAGGCGAGTTGGGGATGTTGGTTATGAGCTTGCCTTACCTCCCAATTTGGCCGAGGTTCATCTGGTATTTCATGTTTCGATGGTCCATAGATATCACAGTGACCCGTCGCACGTGTTGGATTTCGGTTCAGTCCAGTTGGACAACGATCTATCCTATGTTGAGGAGCCAGTGGCTATATTGGACAGGCAGATCAGAAAGTTGAGGTAGAAGAACATTGCTTTAGTAAAGGTTCAGTGGCGGGGTCAGCCGGCTGAGGATGCGACCTGGGAGACCGAGCAGGATATGCGCAACAGTTACCCTCATCTTTTTACCACTTCAGGTACGTCTTTATGCTCGTTCGAGGATGAACGAATGTTTAAGTATAGGAGGATGTGACGACCCGACTGGTCGTCTTAAGAATTAATGCCTAATCCCCTATTAATTGCTTTCCCCAAGTCCATTTATGCTAATTTGAATTGTCGAGATGTTTGGTTTTGAGTTTCGGAGAGTTTTGGGACACTTAGTCCCTAAACGAGAGCTTAAGTGTTGGAAAGTTGCCCGTAGTCAGAATAGTGTGAAGATGGCCTCGGAATGGAAATCCGATAGTTCTGTTAGCTCTGTTAGGTGATTTCGGGGTTGGGAGCGTGTTCGAAATGTGTTTTGGAGGTCCGTAGCTGATTTAGGCTTGAAATGCTGAAGTTTGAATTTTTGAAGTTTTCGGTCCGATAGTGAGATTTTGATCCAAGGGTCGGAATGGAATTTCGAAAGTTGCAGTAGCTCTGTCATGTCATTTGGGATGTGTGTGTAAAATTTCAGGTCGTTTGGACGAGGTTTGGTTAGGTTTTTGATCGAAAGCGTATTTTGATAGAATTTGAAGTTCTTAGACTTAAATCATTGATTAATTCGAGTTCCCGACATTGTTTTAGGTGGTTTAAGGGTTGGTACAAGTTTGAATGATGTTATGGGATATGTCCATAGGTTTGATTGAGGTCCCGGGGCCTCGGGTGTGTTTCGGATGCTCAACAGAGTATTTTGGAGTTATGAGAAATTGCAGAAATTCTCTTCAGTTGTTGCAGACCATTTTCTTCTTCGCGATCGCGTCCCAGCTCACGCGATTGCATAGAGCAATCTGGAGGGGGGCCCAATTCCTTAAATGCGATCACATGGATTGATTCGCGATCGCATAGCTCTGCCCTTTCCTCTTCCGCGATCGCAAGCCTTTTCACGCGTTTGCGTAGGCCTTTTTTCCTGGAGCCTTTATTTTACTCTACGCGATCGCGGCCCCACTTTTACGATTGTGATTCATCAAACACCTGGGCAGTTATAAATATTTCAAAACCGAGGGTTAGCCATTTTTATCAAAATACAAGCTTGGGAGCTTGTGTTTGGGGGAAATTTCGAAGGTTTTTCGAAGGCAACGATTGGATTTGGGCCATTTGGAGTCGGATACTCGTGGCAAAAGTGTGGTTTCAAGTTGATTTTGGATCCGGTTTGAGGTAAGTGGCTTGTCTAACCTTGTGTGGGGGACCTTTCCCCTTAGGATATGATATTTGGTAACTGAATGCCTGGTACGTGAGGTGACGAGTGCGTACTTGAGCTAATTGTTGAAAATCCGATTTTACTTTAAATATTTAGGCTGAGTTTCTTTCTTATATGCTGTATTTTTATTTAAAATTATAGATTTGTGTTAGCTAGAAAAGCATGCTTGGTTGTTCTAAATTGCCTATTTGCTCAAGTTGCCTTGTTTGCACTATGTGAAGCATGTTAGGCTAGAACTGCCTGTTGCCTTGTATTTTTGAGCTTCATTTCTGAATATCTTAATGTTGTGACTGCGTATTTACATTGGGACTACGGATGTGGGATTCCGGTAGCCCCCCTTGTTTGTTTACTTTGGGACTACGGTTTAGATTTTCGGTAGATCTCCCTCCACATTTACCCTTGGGACTGTGGGTTAGATTCCCGATAGATCCCCCTGCATATATACTTTAGGACTGCAGGTTCGATTCCCGATAGATCCCCCTACATATTTACTTTGGGACTATGGGTTAGATTCCCGATAGATCTCCCTGAACATTGATAGTTGGACTACGGGACGGTATCCTGGGAGATCCTTTGAGTATACTCATATGATGGACTACGGGACGGTATCCCGGGAGCTCCTTGGACAGTTGATGAAAGGGACTACATGACGATATCCTTGGAGATCCTCGTTGTTGTTATTGATATTGAGCTGTTTTACTCTGTGTTATCTTATTCTCTGGATGTTAATTGTTGTCTTGTATAACTTGTCTTACTTCATAGTTGTACCCATTATTTCTGTTTACTTCTTCTTCTTCTTCTTCTTCTTCCTCTTCTTCTTCTTCCTCTTCTTCTTCTTCTTCCTCTTCTTCTTCTTCTTCTTCTTCCTCTTCCTCTTCTTCTTCCTCTTCCTCTTCTTCTTCCTCTTCCTCTTCTTCTTCTTCTTCCTCTTCTTCTTCCTCTTCCTCTTCTTCTTCTTCTTCTTCCTCTTCTTCTTCCTCTTCTTCTTCCTCTTCTTCTTCTTCTTCTTCCTCTTCTTCTTCTTCCTCTTCTTCTTCTTCCTCTTCTTCTTCTTCCTCTTCTTCTTCTTCCTCTTCTTCTTCTTCCTCTTCTTCTTCTTCCTCTTCTTCTTCTTCCCAACCGAGGTTAGACTTGGCACTTACTGAGTACCGCTTTGGTGTACTCATGCCCCTTATGCTCATATTTTTCATATGTAGATCCAGGTACTTCATCTCAGGCGTATCACTCTCGAGGCGGAGAGATCTAGCAGATACTTCGAGGTACATCTGCCGCGTCCGCAGACCAGGAGTCTCTATCTTATTCTTGCTTTAGCAGTTAGCTTTTCCTTTCGTACTTTTGCTTTAGACATTCTGGAGTTAGAGTCGTGTACTACTTTCCGTTAGCTTGTGTTCTCATGAGTTTTCCGATTTTTTGGGTGATATTTTAGAATTCCTCATTATTGAGTAGTATATGCCGAGCGACATATTTTATACAGTTTTCTTTTAGTTGTTCAGTTTTAAATAATTTATTATGCAAGTTATGTTGTTTTCCGCATTGTTAGGCTTACCTAGTTATAGGAACTAGGTGCCATCACGACATGTTCACGGAGGGCGAACTGGGCTCGTGACACATATCTACCCTTTCCCACCCCGTTAAGGTATTAAATGCAGAATGGTCTCGTTTCACTTATTGCATGCTATTACCCGCCCCAATCTTATAAGTCCCGGAGGCATTTGGGACTACTAATCCTAAAGGGAAGGGATATGAGGTTTTATAGTTTTAAAAGGACAAAATTCTAGGGCGACAATCAAAACACATAGAGCAAATATGAAAAAACACTCAAACAAATAATGCTCAAACAGACCTCCTTAGATCAAAGAAAGCATGTAGTTTAGCATGTCTTGCACGTACTGATTGGGATCTGATTAAACTTAAAAGTTACAGCTTGCTGATTTATCACATATTTTCAGATAAAAAGTCGGAAGTAGACCTGCCCGCTGGTTGTAATTAATAAAGACTGGTGCAGTTTAACTTTCACCCTAAGGCTTGCCTATGTGATAGATGAAAATTTATAGGCATGATGTCTACAGATTTTAGAAATACGAGTATGAACTGATTACATGTTGATTTAAAGAGAAGTTTCAAGTTAAAAGCGCATTTTAGAAAAAAACACGAGTTCTACTGTTGGTAACACATTATTACTACTAATTTTAGACACATAAGCAAGTAAGGATATTCAGATTTGAGTTAGAACCCCTATAGGCATGCTTTATATGTGTTTGCCAACTTAGAACATTGTTATAGACATAGAAGAGTGCAGAAATTCTATAACATGATATCTAGGTGTTGCATTGTTTTATTACGAGCAATTACATCTGATTACATTTTTGTTATTAGGACCTGTAGATAGGTTTTCCTAGTGAAAACGGGTATGCAAGAATAAAAAAAAGAACCTATAGGCATATTTTCCACGTGCATATGCCAGAGCTATAGACATAGTATCTACATGAAAGTGCAGGATCCCTATAGACATGGTAGCTAAATGAGATATAGAAGTTCTTATAGACATGGTAGCTAAATGAGATGCAGAAATCCTATAGGTATGTTAGCTAAATGAGATGCAAAAGTTCTTATAGACATGGTAGCTAAATGAAAACATAGAATTCCTATAGGCATAGTATCTATGTATGCAAATGCAGTTCCTATAGGCATAGTATCTACATGTGTAAGTGCAGAATTTCAAAAAAAAACCTAAGGCAGGATATCTACAGATGAAGATGTAGAAACATACAAACCTAGAGACAAGATATCTATATGATATACGGAAATCAGAAATTCCTACAGGCAAGTTGTCTACCCTTTGCATGCAAGGTTATTACTATCCATCCCCAATAGTTATTACAAGGTTATTACAACCCAGAATGGAATAAGAGAAAGCAAAATTACATCAGAAATTAGAAGTACAACCAAGGGGAGCCTAATTCAGACTCCATGCCTGAAATATGAGATGAACCAACTCCAAGAGATCATGATCCAAAGCCTTTCTCTCATTTGGATATTTTAGAGTTCCCTAAGAGCCTCATGAGGACTCCGGGCAGTGCTCACACCCAAATACATAACCAAATTAAGACATAGTGCAGTGTGGAAAGGCTAGCCCTCAAGTGTTGATACCCAATTTTTTTCTATGTATTTTTATACTCAAAATACTTTCAAAATAGCATGTATATTCATATATAAGCATCCACAAAGGTTTTGGTATTTTTCCACATTTTTTCAAGTATTTTAAAACCAATTTATGGCCTATTTTGCACTATGAAATCCAATAATTATTCCCAAAACTTGTCGTTTTGGTGAATAATTTATTTTATTCTCACATTTACACAAAAATATAATTTACATGATTTTTACATGATTTTACAAATCCATTTGGTATTTTAAAATTAAAACTGCATGAAATTGCAATTTTAGCCTATTTCTCGATTTAATAGCATTTGTAATCAAATAATCATTTCTAATATTTTTAAATTAGTACTTATGTATTGTTTATTAACTCAGTAAATTTAATTTGATTTTTTGAACATCATTTACTATTTTATAAAATTAAAATTGGGGAAAATTGGCTATTTAAATTGTAGCCCTTTTTAATTTCAATTTTAGCCCAATTCCAGCCCCAATCTAACCCCCAATTACACTACCCAATTTCAAAAGTTACCCGACCCAGACCCAATTAAATAAACCCGACCCACGCACCCCTTAATCTCGACCGTTGATCATTTAGATCAACGGTCCACGTTAACCCCTTCCTTTTTTTAATCCAATACCCCCCTAACCCTAATCATTTCTCTTCAGCAGCAGCCCTTGTATCCCCTTCGTCTCTCAAACGCTCCCAAGCCCCCTGAAACCCTAGCCCTTCTCTGACCCTTTTCCGACCTTGTTTCACCGGAAACCATGGCCTCCCAGGCTTCGTGCAACCTATACTCACCCCCACTCCCTTATATGACCCCTTTGTTCAAAAGATCGAAGTCCAATCTTGAAGATCCCCGATTCAGAGGTCCTCCGATTTGAGTTTTATGGCCATTTTTTGGCTCATCTCCGGCGAGTCCTAGCCCTGTGAGTCCATCTCTGACTCAGGGCCATCCCGTTCCACGCCTTTCTCGTTTTTCTAGGATTTTCGCTGAAACCCTAAGTCTCCGTGGTTTTTCTTATTTGTTTCTCTTTAAGATCTACTTCAGATCTATGTTATTTTCTAAGATTTCAAAGTGTTTTCCACATTTTTGTCGATTTTGTTTTCGAAATGTTCATCTTCTTAAAACTTAGGGTTTCCCTGATTTTCTGTTTTATTTGCTCTACTGTGATTTCTTTTACTTTTACTGTAGTTCCTAAGTAATTCTACTAGGATTTCTATGTATTTTTCTTACCGTGTTGTTTCTAGGGTTTCCGAGTAGCTTCTTTACTGTGTTCTTTGCTTTCATTATGCTTTTCACGAATGTTTATGTTCTTTCTGAGTTCATCTTCG
>MU724659.1:0-23483 GCA_026770625.1 Nicotiana glauca
AAATCTGATCAAAACCAATAAGAATACATCAAAATAGGCTAATGGAACATAACCCAATCGAAATGACCCGAAAAAAACCCAAAAACACGAAGTTGCCAAAACCCGAGCCCCGGGCTCGCTTCTCGAAAAATTATGAAATTTATATTTTCGGAATCTTCGTCTCGCCACGAGTCGGTACATTTAAAATTTATCAAAATCGGAGTTCAAATGTGCCACCAAATCCCAACCTTTACATAGCAAAAATTCAAGCCCTAACTTCTTCAATTTATACCCAAATTCAGAGAATTAACGGAAGATCCTTTGATTAAATGACGTATTAAGACCACGAGACTTACCTCCGATCACTTCCCGATGAAATCCCCTTCAAATTTCTATCACTTAGCTCTCAAAGTGTGCACAAATGGAGGAAAATATGAAGGGGTTCGCGACTGAAATGATATTAAAAACCCTTCTATCGCCCAGTTCTATCTCTATGCGATCGCAGCCCTTGGCATGCGATCGCGATGAACAAAAATCCAGGCCTCCCAAAATGCTCTATGCGATCGCACAACTAACCCATGCGATCGCATATTATCCAAACTTGCAACTACGCGATCACAGAACACACTACGCGAACGCGGAGAATAAACTCCCAACCCTATGCGATCGCAATCGCCCTTACGCGATCGCATAGCACAAAAAAATAGGCCCCTCTTCCAGCCTTCTATGCGATCGCAATGACACCTATGCGATCGCATAGAGAAATCTTCTGCAACATATACCAGCAGCAATCAGACCTCCCAATATGCAAAAATTGATCCGTTTGAAGCCCCGGATTCACCACGAGGCCCCCGGGACCTCAACGAAAACCACCGACCTACTCCAAAACACGATACGAACTTGTTCCAATCATAAAAACACATCCTTAAACACAAAAATCATCAAATGAAGGTGGATTCAAGCCTAAGTTTCAACTAAAACTTCCGAAACCTATATTCAATCAAAAACCCGACCAAACGATGTCCGAATGACCTGAAAATTTGCAGACATATCCAAAATCACCTAAAGAAGCTACTGCAACTGTCGGAATTCCATTCCGACTCCCGGATCAAAATTTCACCTATCGACCGGAAGTCGCCAAAATTCCAACTTCGCCAATTCAAGCCTATTTCTACACCGGACTTCCAAATTTAATTCCGATCGCTCTCCTATGTCACAAATCATCCCCCGAAGCTAACCGAACCATCGGAATTCGATTCCGAGCCCTCTAACTCAAAAGTCAACGTCCGGTTGACTTTTTCCAATCTATTCCTTCATTAAAGAGACTAGTCATCCCATTTCCTACCAAACTCGATCCGAATTGACTCAAATTCACCGAATACATATATTGAAATATGAACAAGCATATAATGGGGGAAACGGGGCGGTAACTCACGTGGCGATGAATCGGGTCGTCACACTAAATAACTAATTAGTAACCTATTATGCCATGTGGCATTTTTGTAGGCGGCTACTTGGCTTAAGGAGGGGGCTTTTTCTTCTCCTTTTAATAATATATAGATATAAATTTTATTTTATTTTTTTTATTTTTTTATATGTATATTATATATAAATAGATTTTTCATTTTTCTTATTTTCAAATAATTTTAAAACTCCAATTTGAAACTATTCCCCAATTTGAATTGGTAATTTATTATTTTTTTGAATTTCTTTTTTTATTTTAGAATTATTATAAAACTCCAACTTGAAACTACTTACCGATTTGAATGTGTTATTTTTCTTCTGTTATTTTCGTTTTTTTATAGGTATTTTTTTTTGCGTTTTATTTTAAAATAATTCAAAAACTCAAACTTGAAACTACTCCCACCCAATTTGAATGGGTAGTTATTTTTTATATATTTATTTTCGTTTTTTATTATATTTAATTATAAGATATCTATATTTATTAATACAAATAAAGTAACCAATTAATATATATGGTAGCTTTTTATTGTATTTTATTATTTTTATTTTTATATGTATTTAAATTCAATAATAAGTAATCAATAACTAATTATAAACTAAATAACTAATTAGTAACCTATTATGTCATGTGACATTTTTGTAGGCTGCCACTTGGCTTAAGGAAAACGTTTTTTTCTTTCATTTTAATAATATATAGATATTTTATCTTTTTTAGAGGACGTAATCTATATTAATCTGAATTGATTGGACTAGTAAATTACAAATATAGAAGTCTAATACAAAAGAGAAAACAATCTTTCTTGCTTAATACTTTATCTTCTTTAGGGACGTAATGGATATAAATCTGAATTGATTGGACTAGTAAATTACGAACGTAGAAGTCTAATACAAAAGACAAAACAATCTTTCTTGCTTGAAACGAACGACCTTCAGTGACACTGTTCAACAAGGCAACTGAAACTTCCCATTCAACTTGAAATGACAACTAAAGAAAGTAAAGCCGGAGAAAATATGAATAGAGCTATCATCACGTGGCAGGCAGCCTGGTATAAAAGTCAAGAACAGTACACCAACAGATGCTTAAATTAACTTTTTCTCCAAATGAAGCTTGTCCACGGAAAGAAAGTTCCAAAGTTGTAGAAGCATATTCCAATTTCCTGAATATTCTAACTAAGAAAGCAACTACGTAAAAACAAATCATGTATATATCTTGACTATAACTATACATACACATATCCAAAATATAGGCATATGTAAGAATATCCTTTGCATCTTATAGCCAAGCCAAAATTTTTGTCGGAAGGAAGTAAAAAAAAATAAATCCGTAAAAAATGTTCAATATATGTTTAATATATCTAAAAACGATATTTTATTTATATACACAAATACAATATAATTTAATTTTCGACGATGACCACCCTTAGCAAAGGTGGCTTCCCTCCTGCATCTTATATAAAGTTATAAACTACTACTAGAAAATTTGAGGTGAAATTTTGAAAAACACGGACGCACACTCTTCATGTAATGTCTATTTTTCACTTGAACAAATCCATGCATAATAAGGGGAAAATAAACAGAAAAATAAGAAAAAGACAAAGGATATTTACTAATTTACTATACACACACAGATACACACTCTTCATGTAATGTCTATTTTTTCACTTGACTTGCAAAATAAAGGGAAAATAAACAGAAAAAAAAAGAAGACAAAGGATAGTTGAAAAATAAAAATTATTTTATTGGGATTGAAGTTTCAGCGTAATATTTGTAAGTTTACCGACATAACTAATAACCCACCAATTAGGAATAGATTCTAATTTTAGGACGACTTCTCATTTATATCTTTTCTTTTTTCTTCTAATTTTTATTAGTTTGTTTATTTAAAATTATAAGTTATATCAATCTCAAATAAAATTGAATTTAATAGATATTTTCAACCACCAAAAAATATTGTAAAATATATGAATTTCTCTGCTTTATTTAATGAGAAGCGGCAAATTTTTTATAAAAATAGACAGAGGCGTCGCCTTTTCAAATGTGTCCTAAGCTGTAAATTTTATTTCCTGAATATGCTATATAAATTCCGTTATCAACTCACGTGACCAAATCCACATCACTGATATCCATACTTCCACCGCATTTCCCGCGAATCCAATCAACACGGTTTCATCCTTACGTGTTTCTCCACGTGTCATCTTCCACATGAAAATCAAATTACTTTTTTATTTCTAAAATCCTAAGCCGTTAAATTATCAGCCCGACCCTCCTTTTTCATTTCCTACTTTCTTCCCCCGTTGGAGAGCGAGAAGAGGAGAACACTCCAATTTCTTCTCGAAACCCTAGAAATTATCAATCCGACCGGAGAAATGATTAATTTCAGGCCGCCGGAGACGAGGACGAGGTCGTCTGTAGGTTCGAGTTCGTCGGTCGTGACGGCGGAGAAAGCGTTGTCATTCATCTCGAAAGGATGGCAAGAGGTAAGATCATCAGCGGACGCGGATCTTCAACTCATTAAAAACCGAGCAAACTCGTTTAAGAACTTAGCGGACCGAGAACTGGAGAATTTCATAAATTCTGCTTCGAAATCGCCCTTCGCTGTTCCTACAATTACGGCATCTGCCACTACGACGCCGGCGGAGATTGAATTTGTGAAGAAGCTCCGTCCCAAGCTCTCGGAGTTTCGTAGGGCTTATTCCTCGCCGGAATTCAAGTGGCCAGCGCAGGGGAAGCTCCGGATTGATTTGTCAGCAATAAAGAATGTGATTGTGGCGGAAGTGGAAGAGGAGGAGGAAGATGAGAGAGAGAGGTGGAGGAAGTGGAGGAGAGAGAGGTTTAAGGAAGAAGGGCAATTTGGGGAATTTAACTGGGAGCCGATTAAGGCTTTCAAGACTCGGTTAAGGGAGCTAGAGGTGGATCTAAAGGGCGGCTCGAGTTCGTCACCGGTGGATATTTTTGAAGGGATAAAGAATAGTGAATTCGTGGTGAAAGTAAAATCAAGCTTGGTAATTTTATTTACTCTTATTATCATGCTTTATTATGGAAACTTATTTATGGTGTTCATTCATGGTCTAAAAGCATAATTGCTTGTAGAATTGTAATTTTGCTCGTAGTATTTTAGCTTCGACTTACCATCATTGATGAAATGATTTGCTATTTCAAAAAAAAAAAAAAAAACGAATCTCGGATGAGTATAGTCATCTTCTGTTTTGATTTGTCGAATGATCTGTTGTACTTTTGAATATGGTAGGTGTTTGGTTTTGATGAATGATCTGTTTAGACTAGCTGTTATGAGCTGCTACTCTGTGACAGTAACAAACTATTCCAATAACAAGCTGGTTGCCTCTTCTCCCTAAACAATAAATCCTAAGAAACCTTTATTCATCAGAGCAATGGAGTTGAGTTTCGTTCTTCAATCTTTTTAACACAAGTAATCTTAAGCAAGATTGTATATGTTTTTAAGGCGGTCCTAGTATTCATATTGTTGAGATTCCATTTGTTCCTCGAGCATTAAAGATGCATTTTTATCAAGTAAAATGGAGCATTAAAGACCACCCTTCTGTGGTTCTTTTTCCTCAACCTTCTCTTACTGTATGAGAAATACTATGTACTATGATTCATTATTATCTGATATGCCTTCTCCAGGTAAAGTTTTAGAAGTATTAATTGGATGGTAGGATCACTTAGTAGGTTAGGTGTTGCAATCCTATCTCCTTTTCTGGATAAGCTCCTCTGCCTCGTTAGGTGGTACATATTTTTCCTGTATGTGGTAGATATTGTCTTGATACTATATTTCTCTTTTTGAAACTTCCATTTTTTTGGGTTAGTGTGCTAATGGTTGAGTTGGTTTTTCCATAGGTTGTAGCATCTTCATGCTAGTAATTTCTGGAATTCTTTTTTGGGTTACAGGATTTAGTCAAATGGTTGGTTGTTCTTTTTTAGATGCAACTTAGTGTTTAATGTTATACCTGAGTAGTTTGGGTCGCAGTGGGAGGACAAGCTTGGATTTGTTCATCTTGTTAGGCATGGGCAATGGTTTTCCGTATTTTAGATCTTTTAGTTCTTTCCTTCTGTCTCTTGATTCCTTTACCGTTATGTGTTTTTGTGTTACTTATTAGTCGTTTCTGTTCACATTTATATTAATTGATGTTGATCCTTGTGATTAATTTATTGTTTTTGTGTTTGTCCAATGGTTTCGCAGAAATCAATTTGCAAGGAACCAGAAGAGACAAAGGTTGGTATCTTATCTTTTAATATTTGATGAGGTTGTATTGTACATGGTTTTTATGCATTTGATTTGGATTGTGCCCATTGGTCAATACTTTGCTTCAAAAGTTGAGAAAGGAAGCGAATTGAAGAGACAAGTAGAGAAAATTTATGCATTTCCTGTGCTTAGTTTTGTTGTATTCTTTGAGATGACGGGAAGTATAGGAAGAAAACACAGGAAGGAGATAACAATTTCTTTTGATGTCTTTTCACAATAAAAAAGAGATCATTCTCCTTTGATAAGCGAGAGGAGGAATAATTTTCCTTTTACTTTCTCTTATTTTTCACTATTCCAAACAAGAGAAAGGATAAGCATTTCCCTTATTTTTCTCTTCATTTCCTTCTATATTTTCTCTTCATATCCTGTAGCCTCCTTCTCCAAAAATCTTCACTATTACAAATTTAATTGGTAATTGATGAAATGAATATCCTAAACGAACTATTCTTTCTTTTTATGCATACAAGTAAGACTGCATGTCAACAGCACGAAATGTCTGTTCTTGGATTTTAACCTTTATTAATTCAGAGTATTTTTTTTTAACTAGGAACTAGTCTCGGAGGGTTAAATTGTTGTGAAGTTAAACTAGGATGAAATTCATTTCTAGCAGATTGAAAGCAATTAGGCTAGAAACATTTTCTTCCTGTTATTTCCATGTTCTTCATCTATGCAGGGAGTGCCACCACTTGATGTGCCAGAATTGTTAGCATATTTAGTTAGACAGTCGAGCCCATTTTTGGATCAAATTGGAATAAGAAGAGGTAATATTCCATTGTCCATTTACAAATTAATTAGTGTGTGGATTGTCTTCTGTTTGCAATACTTTTTCTTTGGAACTAATTATTAAATATTTGTTCTGTTTTCTGTACTCAAGCTGTGCATATAGTCTACGTAAATGCTCTTTATTTTTCTTTTCCTTTTTTGATGCTTAGTCTATTTAATCTGTCGAAGATCTACAAGCTGAAACTGGCCTTTTGCTTTCTTTTTTATTTTGTTCTGATTGTTGAATTAATTTTAAATGTCTGTCTGTCTTTAGACACTATAAGCCATCTTTTCTGGGTCTTTAATTTGTTTGCAGATATATCGGAAAAGATTGTGGATAGTTTATGCAGCAAAGGACGAAGCAAACTTTTGCTACATTCCTTACCCGAAGGAGAGTCCTCACTGATTGAAGGTGAAATTATGAATGATGAACTAGATTTAAGAATTGCCAGTGTTCTTCAGAGTACTGGTCATTGTTATGAAGGTGGATTTTGGGGAGATTCTACCAAGCCGAACCTATCAGGTGATAAAAGGCATGTAGCAATAGTCACAACTGCTAGCCTTCCTTGGATGACGGGAACTGCTGTAAATCCTCTATTCCGAGCGGCTTACTTAGCCAAATTAGAAAAGCAGAATGTTACATTGCTGGTTCCATGGCTATGTAAATCTGACCAAGAGCTAGTTTATCCAAACCAGCTCACTTTTAGTTCTCCTGAAGATCAGGAGCTTTATATACGCAATTGGCTCGAGGAGCGAATTGGTTTCAAGGCAAACTTCAAGATTTCATTTTACCCTGGGAAGGTAGTCCCTGATTAACTATCTAAATAAACTATACTATTATAGGCGAAGGTGTTGAGATGGATGTGATTATTTGACGCACGTTTTTTTTCCTTCCAGTTCTCCAAAGAAAGGCGGAGTATAATGCCAGCTGGAGACACTTCTCAGTTTATCCCTTCAAGAGATGCCGATATTGCAATTTTAGAGGAGCCAGAACATCTCAATTGGTACCACCATGGAAAACGTTGGACTGATAAATTTAACCATGTTGTTGGTATCGTCCACACAAACTATTTGGAATATATCAAGAGGGAAAAGAATGGGGCTCTTCAGGCATTTTTTGT
This sequence comes from Nicotiana glauca, assembly GCA_026770625.1. Classification (NCBI taxonomy): domain Eukaryota; kingdom Viridiplantae; phylum Streptophyta; class Magnoliopsida; order Solanales; family Solanaceae; genus Nicotiana; species Nicotiana glauca. Next base: position 7,588 of record MU724659.1, read on the forward strand.
GAAACATGTTAATAATTTGGTCAGTAGAGCATATTGTGACAAGGTATGTTAGTGTATGGACTAAATTTTCCATGGTAAAGGGAGATAAAGGGAAACAGTTGGTACATACATTACGCATTAGATGATGATGCTTTAACTCTGCATTTAAGCACCATGTCCTCTTATAAGCACCCTGCGTGTTATTTCTTGTTGGTCCTAATTGAGATGTCAATTTGCTGTTTAGGTTCTTCGCCTTTCTGCTGCTACACAGGATTTACCCAAGTCTTTGGTCTGCAATGTTCATGGTGTCAATCCGAAGTTTCTGAAAATAGGAGAAAAAGCAGCTGCAGATAGACAAAGCGGCCAGCAAGTGTTCTCTAAAGGAGCATATTTCTTAGGCAAAATGGTTTGGGCGAAGGGATACCGGGAGTTGATAGATCTGTTAGCAAACCACAAAACTGACCTTGATGGTTTTAATTTGGATGTATATGGCAATGGGGAAGATGCTCATGAAGTACAGAGTACAGCAAAGAGGTTAAATCTCAATGTCAACTTCATGAAAGGTAGAGATCACGCAGATGATTCTCTTCATGGGTAAGAATCCTTCAGTAGTACTTTTACTAATGAAGAATGTAGTTGTTACAACAAATAGACATTATTTAGTACATCTTGTTCCGTTTTGGGGCGATCATCTATAAAGCATCATTAAGGAATTTTAAGGAACTGACAATATTAGCATTTTGTTTCCCTGTGGCACAATGATTTTAGAATTACTGTTAATTTATCAATGACTAAAATGGGAAAGATATTTGTATGATCAGCTATGTGCTAACCTGAAGAGTTATTGAGCACATGTTCTACCTGATTTTTGTGAAGATGTAGAGTATGGGACAGATATGCTCATCCGTGGGATTTCAGTTCTACTTAGCGGAAAATTTTCTTCTTTTAGAGGGTTAGATACCTATGAACAGGGTTATTTTTATAAGGCCTTTAACTCTTTTCTCTGCATCTCCTATTAATACTGAATGCATTTTTTTGTTTTGAGGATTTTTCATTGACATGATACTATTGCTAGATCTTAAGATTAATTAACGATGTTGAGTGCAGACCACTTGCTTCCTTTTGTTTGATGCTAGTAGTTGAATTTTCCCATTTTCTTGTTCCCTGTTTGATTTGTTACAGTTCAGCTTCTGAATGTACATATTTTCGCTTGCAGTTACAAGGTTTTCATAAATCCTAGTATCAGTGATGTGCTTTGTACTGCCACGGCCGAGGCTCTTGCAATGGGGAAATTTGTAGTCTGTGCAGACCACCCATCAAATGAGTTTTTCCAGGCATTCCCGAATTGCTTGACTTATAGGACACCTGATGACTTTGTCTCAAAAGTTCAAGAGGCAATGTCCAGCGAACCTCAACCTCTCACTCCCGAGGAGCAATACAAGCTTTCATGGGAAGCTGCTACCCAGAGATTCATGGATTATTCCGACCTCAATAAGCTTTTAACTAGTGAAACAAGTCTGTACAGGAGACGTCAGAAGGGCATGGGAAAATTAGTTTCCATGCCAAACCTAGAAGAGATGGTAGATGGGGGTTTGGCGTTTGTTCACAATTGTTTCACAGGGAACGAGTTCTTGAGGTTGTGTACTGGCGCAATACCTAGATCTCGGGATTATGACAAGGAGCATTGTAAAGATCTCCATCTCTTGCCTCCTCAGGTAGAAAACCCAATATATGGCTGGTAAATAGATACATAACTAACATGTATATCATTATTTCTAATATGTATAATAGGATATCATGCAAACTGGATGATAATTCTTAGCTCCAATTCTAAAGGTCTAGGTCTTGATGCTTTCTAGATATCGATGCAGTTAAACCTGCAGGGATAGTTTATAGGATCATACGTAAAGTTTGTAACCTGTAGTGGGCATTCCTCTTCTGTCTCTCTTTAGCTATATGCTTGAGTTTCAGGTAATTGTACCGGAGGTACTCCAGATTTAGAATTAATAGTCCAAATTCGTTTACAAAGTTGGAAAACTTCCAGCAGCCGAATCAAATACTCTCTTGTAAAATGCTTTGTATGACTATTATATTGTAGTTTCAGTCTATCAGAGTGTAGCAGCACGAAGGTTACTCTAAATTACTTGCCACTTTTTGCATAATGTCTTGATTATATCTGTAGGCTGCCTTGTTTGAGAATTGTGGTTCTTTTCTTTATGTAAGAAAGTGTGTAACCCCGCTCAAAGGAACTAAATGAACTCAACTACTACTATAAAAGGGCAGCTCGGTACACAAAACATTTTGCATTCACGCAAAGTTCGGGGATGGGTCGCACTCCTAGGGGTGTGATGAACACAACCTATACTAATGCAAGCATTAGTAGCTGCTTTCAGATAGTCTACCATAATGCAAGCATTAGTGACTGCTTCCACGGCTCAAACCCGTGACCTATAACTCAATAGCTACTATCTAAAGCCAAAATTCACATTTTGCTACTTGGCCAAGAGTTCATTGCAGCTCCCAGGATAAAATAGTAGAATTTGCACCAGCTATCCACTTTTGCTGGTGCTTTTTAAAACATAGCCAGTTTTTTCTAGGCATCTAATTAGCTTGAAGAAGGCAAAATTGGGATCAGCGCTTTGTTCTCCTTTGTCAGACTAACAAAAAAGCACAGAAGTACACTTGTTTGCCAAAACTAAAACCCGAAAAGAATAGGATATTCAATCAGGATATTGGTAAGGATAGTTCGAACTTTAGACTGCGGGTCTGAAGATCAACAATAACAGTTCAAATATTCAGAACGTTTGGCGGAAGTCGGAAGTTTCAAACTTGAGCTGTCTGAAATTGTAAACTGGTCAAGCGGAAGTACAGACCAGAAGTTTGAATTCAAACTTCAGACTCAAGGTTTGAAATTAAGCTTTGGTAATCGGGTCCAAAGTTTGAAACTTGATACTTGGCTAGCGTTTGGTCATAGATCCCAAATTTATTTTGAAAAATCTGATTTGGATGAAGTTTGGTTTGAAGATGAAAATGTGTTTGGACATACGTTTTCAAAATATATTTTCCAACTTTATTTTTAAAAAACATGCATATAATTCCCAAGTTTTGGGATTTTGGCCCAAATTCTGCTCAATAGCTGATTTTGGAATTTGAAATTTTTGATTTGGAATTTGGCCAAAATATGAGCAAAATTTATGGCCAAACATGAGTTTTGAAAATAAATTTCAAATTTATTTTGGCAAAACTTATGGCCAAACGGGCCCAAGGTTGATTCCAAGATGGCTACATTTATAATTTTCAGTATCCTTTCTTTAAATGATGGTCTTTCAAGTTCCAAGAGGTAGGGGTGTGCAAAAAAAATCGATAAACCGCATCAAACCGCTAATCCGAGTCAAATCGAAAAAAAAAACCCGATCATGGGTTGGTTTGATTTGGTTTGGTGTTGGAAAAAATAACCCGACCATAATTGGTTTGGTTTGGTTTTAACTAAAAAAAAGTCAAATCGAAACCAAACCAACCCGATATTACATTTATTTAATTTTTACAAATATTTTATACACATAAATATTTATTTTTAATACAATTCATAAATATTTCTTAAACTTTTTCACAGTTTTATCTTTAAACATATTGTTTCAAGTTTGGAATTAACATTCTTGAATGGTCCAATAAATTTTATAGTTCATAAAGGTAGTAATTCAAATAAACTTCACATCAATACTAATGCTAACTAAGAAAATTCAATTCAACACTAGAAATGACAATAGTGTGGATATCTATTTTTTAGTTTTGCATTGTTTATATTGAAAATGCATAACTTAGTTTATCTTTTTCTTTAGTGCTTAGTTGTGTAACTAATATACTTATAGTTGTACTTATTTAAGCATGACTTATATAGTACTTTTAGATTATGTTAATATTTATTATGACTTATTACTTAGTAATATTTTCTTTATGGATTTTAATATTTTTGTTATTGAATATTTTAGTACAATGTTATGACGCATCTCATATTATTGTATTATTTTCTTGAAAAATACATTATATAGTTGTATCCTTGTAGGACTAGAGAAATATATGGAACACAAGGGTATGAAGACTTATCGGAGAAAAAAACCCGAAAACCCGAAAAAAATCGAAAAAAACCAAAAAACCCGACTTCGTTGGTTTGGATTGGTTTATAGATTTAAAAATCTGACACTATTGGTTTGATTTGGTAATTGAAAAATTCAAACCAACCCGATCTATCTACACCCTTACCAAGGGGTTATTTGTGCACTTCGCATGATAAAATAGAATTGTTGGATGAATGGGGGCCCATATTTAAGATTTGAAAGGTTCAATCTTAAGATATGAGGTATAATTAATACGATCATCAACCCTTAATAGGTAACATTATGTAAACATTTCCAATGTTTTTGTGCTTCTTTGACATGCAATGGACAATACCTTCTCAAGTATATATATATTGAAAATCTTCAGCTGGACTCTAGTTTCTCAAGTGTTAAGTTTTAGCATTTACTCATAAATTTACTTGATCAACCCAAGATAGAGGGTGACTATACTCTGTTGATTGACTTTAGGATCAAATTGTTAAACTGGAAAAGAAATGGAACCATACTTTTTGGAACGAAACTCTTATTTTCGTATTTTACGTTCCTTAGTCTAATACTAATTTCTTTCATCTTGTACTGTATTTCCACAATAGGAATAGTACTGAAGATGAAAAACTAATCTTTCAAATCTTTGAAAACAAATAAACAATGAGCAAAACTAATTGAAATTATAGCGGACTATCTTAATTTCTATATCTGTTCCTTCTTATAAAAATTCCTTCTAACCACTCAGCATAATATTTCTTTTCAAGTGATGTTTTATACTTCAATACCATACAAGAGGGAGTAATTTATGTGGTGTCCAATTTTCACGTGCACTGATACATTAAAGGACCTGGTTCTTCTATGTGTTCCTTAAACTACAGTTGTAAAATAAGTAGTGCAGAAAGTAAAGAACACAAGCATTTTTATGTGAAAAACATCTAGCTCAAAAAATAAAAAAATTACGACTTCCCAGTAGGATCTTTTCTAAACACTTCACTACAACTTCGAACCAACAACAAAGTTTACAACCTATTGCAAATCTAAGGATTAACTCTAACCCTTGTGACAATACGTCACAAGCTGTTATGACTACTTCAATTAACTCTAACTTGGAATATATAACTTAAGTACCTAGTATGAATGCTTCTAAAGAAAGCTAAAAGGTACAACTCAAAAGCTCCTACTATAATTGAACTAGAATTAAAGACCAACACATGAAACTGATTCTTCAATCTGATTCATGTAGCTTCATGTTCACACTCTTGATTCTCACAGGAATTGCTCACAAAATGCCTTGCTATTTTGCTCTCAATTCTTGCTTAGCTTCAGTATATGTGCAATACCTGTAAAAGAGAACAAACTGATATTTATAGAGTTAGTAAAATAAGGATTAACTAGAGACTTGATGTTTTACTCTTCCTTGGTAGAGTTAAGAGTTGTAGTTATCTTCAACTTGTAACTCCTTCCTTATCTTGGATAGAGTTCTCTTCAAGTAAGGAATCCTGCTCCTTATCAAATCTGCAATCTTTTCGTTAAGGAATTATCATAAATAACCACTTATACTTATTCTTTGTACGTACATATTTTTTGTTTGATTCTGACTGTAACATGTGTACAGTGTCCATGAACTTGGTTCATACATATATTTCTTTGTTAATCATTAAAACTAAAACAGCTCGAGTCTATCATGTATTCCTAAGTTCCAAAGAGCATATAAATTCTTGTCTATCAAATTTTTGTGACCCTTAATTTTTTTGCAAAAAGTAAAGAATAACAACCATATAACGTCCAGAGGTCGTGCAGTGTAACCCAAGCCATTGCTTCCATAATTTTGTTGTTTACTTAGAGATGTCACTCTAATTTTATTTTATGAATTTTTATTTAGTTTTCAGTACTATTTTTTTCTTCTAGTTGTGGAATCCCAGGTGCGGCAGGTAGGGGGAATAAAACTAAATAAAAATGCAAAACATGAAGAAGCTGATGTTGAGAAGCACTTAGTTGACTGTCTTACACTCTTGTTTTTCCCCAGCAATTATTCTTTTTGCATGGATGTGGTTTTAATGTATTAATAAATACATTCCTTGAAAATTAAAGTTAAAAGTGGTATAATCATGTGACAACCATTTTAATTTCTTGGAGTAATTGGCAGTGACCCTTCAATACGTAGAGGAGCTTCTACTTGCAATAGCAATTGAGAGTAATTCTTCATAGTTAGGAATTAGTTCAAGCTAAGCGAAAATGCAAGATTTTATTTAATTAATTGAAATTGGCATGTTGATTAGATGTTACAGAAACAAATTCCAATAGCCTATATGTTGGCTCCAGTAAAAGTGAAGTTTTGAAGATTGACAAAAGAACTCAGACATGGACCTGATCCATCTTGTGAGGCACAATTGTGATCAACTCAAACATGTGAGATGCATGTGAATGAGATAAACCTAACTTATTAGAAGTAATATCTCCTGATCATGATCAAAAAGGTTGCATATTGGATAAGGAGAAAGACTCCTTACACAAAGAGAACACGGTTTAGGAAAATGATAAGAGTTAGAGTATGAGATCAATTAGAACTCTTTCACCATGGAAGAGTAGCATCTACATCCTAGTTAATCTTTAATTGCTAACTCCTTAAATATTAGTGTTGTTCTCTTTTATAGGTAACACACATAAGCAGAAGTTAAACGTGAATTGAGAGCAAAATAGCAAGGCAATTTTGCAAACAATTTATGTGTGATTCAAGCGTGCAATCTTGAAGCTACTTAAACCAGATAGAAGAACCAGGTCCAAGTTTCTATCTTTATTCTAGTTCAATTGTAGTAGGTGATTTTACATTGTACCTTTCAGCTTATTTAGAAGCAATTGTATTAGGTACTTAGAGTTTTCAAGTTAGAGTTAACTTGAAGTTGTCGCAACAGTTGAGGCTGTGTGTCACAATGAGATTAGAGTTAATCCTAGGATTACAAAAGAGTTTTTGTAAATTCAGTTTTTTGGCTCAGTGATTATAGTGGAGAGTTTGGAAAAATCCTACTGGAAAGTAGGTTGTGATTTTTTCACCTTTTGAGCCAGGTGTTTTCCACGTAAAATCTCTGTGTTCTTTATTTTCTTTACTTATTATTCAGCAAATAGTAGTAGTTAGAATACATAGAAGAACCAGGTCCTTCTATAATCAAGTTAAGTGAAATTAGGTACCACACAAATAACCCCCCTATTGTGTGGTATTGAAGTATAAAATATCAGTTGGTATCAGAGCGGGTTATCCTTGAAGAGGCAAACACCTTAGGAATAGATCAAGATGAGTGCACCACCTGGAAACTGGGAAGGGCAATCCACTGCTAGGCCTCCACTCTTTAATGTCCAGTACTATTCCTGGTGGAAGAACATGATGAGAGACCGCATCATAGGAGAAGACTATGAACTCTGGGACATAGTCACTGATGGCCACGTAGCTACTACAAAGAAGAATGCTGAAGGAGTGGACGTGCCAAAGACAAGAGCTGACTGTATTGCTGAAGATTTGAAGAAATGAGAAAAGAATGCCAAGGCCAAGAAATGGCTTGTGTGTGGATTAGGTCCAGACGAGTAAAACATGATTCAAAGTTGCACTACTGCTAAAGAGATATGGGACACTCCACAAGTGGCCCATGAAGGAAGTCCTCAAGTAAAAGATCAAGAGGAACACTGCTATATTCTCAATATGAGAATTTCACCTTGAAGGAAGGAGAAACCATCCAAGAGATGTACACAAGGTTCACAATACTAACAAATGAACTTAAGTCTCTTGGAAGAATTATCCTTGAAGAAGACAAGGTTGAGAAAATCTTGGCAAGGGTCTTGCCAGTGACCTGGGAAAGCAAAATCACGGCTATTTAGGAATCAAAGAACATTGCTACTCTCAAGTTGGATGAGTTGATTGGAAATCTCACTACCTATGAACTGAGAAGGCAAACCATGAAGATAGATTCACCCAAGAAGGAAAGAAGCTTGGCTCGCAGAATAGTTGAAGGTGCAGACTTAGAGGATGATGAAATGGCTATGTTCTCAAGGGATTTCAAGAAGTACCTAATGAGAGGAAATGGTTCTTCAAGAGGTGCAACCTTCAACAAACCAAGGGCTCCTAAAAAATAGACCAACGAAGGCTGCTACAAATGTGGTAAGACTGACCACATGATCAACAATTGTCCCCAGTGGGAAATTGAATGGAATAAGAAAAGGGCTGAACGAAGAAACAAGAAGTAGAGTGAAACAGGTTGAGAGTGAATTTCAAAAAGCTTTGGCTGAAAGCACGAAAAAGAGGATGGATAAAAGAAAAAGTATGGTTGCAGAATCCTCTGAAACTGTTGATGCTGAGGAGATAGCACAGGTCCATCAACAGGAATACAACAATGGAGGTTCAGACCCCCAAATCCAAAAAGACCAAGACTTCTTCCAAGAAGTCTTCATCTGTGTCTCAGGCTGCTGAACCTTCATTGGCAAAGATGACAAGGTCTCCAGTGAAAAAACAAACAAGTTAGAATATCTGAAGATAAGGAATGGAGTGGCGAAGAAGAGAGTGAGTCTGATAGTAAACAAGACAAGCTGGCCAAGTTTGGCAAAAGAAAATTTTTTAAGGGAAGATTGCTAAAAGACTTAGTGGAACCAGGAATGGTTCGTTTAGTTGATAACCTAGCTGCTCAGGGCTAGAAGGACATGGTCCTTCAGATGGATGGAAGGGTAGCTATGAATTAAATCATTTAATTCATGGAAAATGCAGAGGTCACAGATGGTAGAGTTACAAGCCAAGTAAAAGGAGTTCAAGTGACCTTTGATGTAGAGGAGCTTGGAGATATTCTTGACATTCCTACTGAGAGCTATGATGACTACTAGACAAAGATGGCCAAGTCTGGATTCTCTTCCTTCTGCCCCTGAAATCACTAGCAGATTCTGTGATGTTAAAGAAGTGAATGAGGCCAAGTTTGTACACAAGAGTGAAATGAAGCCACAACATAAAGTCATTTTTGAGTTTGTCAACAAGTGCCTATTACCCAGGCAGGAAAGAAGGCATATTGCTAATTATATTGGACTTAGTTCTGATGGAGTGCCTTGAAAGTGGAAGGCAAATTAACTGTCTTGCATTAATCATCAAGCTACCGGACAAGGTCATCAATGGCTCCAAGGCTCATGCCACCCCCAATGGATTTGTTCTGACTACTGTTCTGGATAGGTGCAACGTGCCTCTAAAGAAGTGGGAAATGGCCACAAGCAAGGATTACTTTGGCATTAATACCCTGCTTGCTTGTGACTATCTAGTCAATGCCATTCCAAATGAACCTGGTTCATCCAAGAAGACACCTATCAACTGTAAAGTCAGGGCTCTTGTTCAGGAAAGTGAGGCCAAGGATGCTGAGATAGCTAGGATAAAGGCTCGTTTAGCAGAGGTTGAATCTGAGAGGGATGCTCTCAAAAATTGAGCTCACCAAGGAAAATAAGAAGAATGATGGGATTCTTCACAATATGCTGAATCTTCTCCAAGCCCAAAATAATCCCTCTAGCTCTCCCAAGCCTTAGGAATTCTAGCCTTTATCTCCTGAACCTGTCTAGTACCTCTAGTGACCCAGTTAGGGATTTCTCTTTCTTTTTGCTCATGTTTTGAATATTTTTGCTTTTTGATTGTGGTAGCAACATATCTTCTATCAATTATATCTATTATTTTTGCTCTTGTTGACTGTTAATATTTCCTTGATAGTTTAAATATGTTTGCTTGATTACTGATGATTGATCCATGATTGCACTTGCAGTTTCCCCAGTGGCCATGAGTATTTATTAAATTCTGGGACTCACACTTGTTTATGCAATTTTTCGATGTTGCCAAAAAGGGGAAGAGATATTGTGCTTTACATATTCTAAATATGTGGTGCTTATAACCTAATTAACTTGGTCCTTGATGATAAGTGAATTTTTCTAAACTTTGTATTGATGAACAAGCTGAGTCCTTTCAGGGCCTAAGTGAGTAAAAAGCAAATTGTTTGTCATCATCAAAAAGGGGGAATTGTTGGACCAAGTAAAAATGAAGTTTTGAAGATTGACAAAAGAACTCAGACATGGACCAGGTCCATTTTGTGAGGCACAGTTGTGATCAACCCAAACATGAGAGATGCACGTGAAGGAGATAAGCCTAACTTATTAGACATAATATCTCCTTATCACGATAAAAAATGTTGCATATTGGATAAGGAGAAAGACTCCTTACACAAAGAGAATACGATTTAGGAAAAGGATAAGAGTTAGAGTATGAGATCAACTAAAACTCTTTCACCATGGAAGAGTAGCATCTGTATCCTAGTCAATCTTTAATTGCTAACTCCTTAAATATTAGTGTTGTTCTCTTTTATAGGTAACACACATAAGCAGAAGTTAAACGTGAATTGAGAGCAAAATAGCAAGGCAATTTTGCAAACAATTTATGTGTGATTCAAGCGTGCAATCCTGAAGCTACTTGAACCAGATAGAAGAACCAATTCCAAGTTCCTATCTTTATTCTAGTTCAATTGTAGTAGGTGATTTTACATTGTACCTTTCAACTTATTTAGAAGAAATTGTATTAGGTACTTAGAGTTTTCAAGTTAGAGTTAACTTGAAGTTGTCGCAACAGTTGAGGCTGTGTGTCACAACGAGATTAGAGTTAATCCTAGGATTACAAAAAAGTTTTTGTAAATGTAGATTTTGGCCGAGTGATTTTCGTGGAGAGTTTGGAAAAATCCCACTGGAAAGTAGATTGTGATTTTTTTACCTTTTGAGCCAGGTGTTTTCCACATAAAATCTCTGTGTTCTTTATTTTCTTTACTTATTATTTCGCAAACAGTAGTAGTTGGAACATATTGAAGAACCAGGTCCTTCTATAATCAAGTTAAGTGAAAATTGGGTACCACGCAAATCACTCGCCCTCTTGTGTGGTATTGAAGTATAAAACATCAATTGGTATCAGAGCGGATTAGCCTTGAAGAGGCTAACACCTTAGGAACATATCAAGATGAGTGCACCACCTGGAAACTGGGAATGGCAATCCACTGCTAGGCCTCCACTCTTTAATGTCCAGTACTATTCCTGCTGGAAGAACAGGATGAGAGACCACATCATAGGAGAAGACTATGAACTCTAGGACATAGTCACTGATGGTCTCCTGGCTACTTCAAAAAGATTGCTGAAGGAGTGGACGTGCCAAAGACAAGAGCTGACTGTACTGCTGAAGATTTTAAGAAATGGGAAAAGAATGCCAAGGTCAAGAAATGGCTTGTGTGTGGACTAGGTCCAGACGAGTACAATAGGATTCAAAGTTGTACCACTGCTAAGGAGATATGGGACACTCTACAAGTGGCCCATGAATGAAGTCCTCAAGTAAAGAGATCAAGAGTAACACTGCTATATTCTCAATATGAGAATTTCACCTTGAAGAAAGGATAAACCATCCAAGAGATGTACACAAAGTTCACAATACTAACAAATGAACTTAAAGTCTCTTGGAAGAATTATCCTTGAACTATATCATATGGAATGTTAGGGGTAGAAACAGTACTGAGTTCAAGAGGAACTGCATGGATATGATTCAGCTTCACAAGCCAGCTTTGCTGGTCTTGCTAGAGACTAAGATGGCTGACCACAAAAAGCTAGCAGATGAGCTGCATTTTGACATGCTAATCCAATCTCCGGTTGTTGGCTTATCTGGTGAGATTGTGATGATGTGGAAAGAGGACAGTGTTACTGTGAATGAGGTTTCCACCACCCCTCAGAGCATCCATGCCATGGTTAAGGTACTCCCAAACTACGCCCCTTGGTTATTTTTTACTATTTATGCTGGTAACATTTTAGCTAATTGAAAGTTTCTTTGGGGAAGCCTAGTTACTATCTCCAAAAGCTACCCAAATAACTGGTTTGTGGGTGGAGACTTCAATAAAGTATTAAAAGTTAGGGACAAATTTGGCGGCAACCTTATTAACCTAAGTCGTAGCAATTTATTTTGGAATTGCCTAAATGAATGCAAACTACTAGACTTAGGTTACAAAGTAGCAAATTCATCTGGACTAACAAAAGATACAAGAATAGGACTAGCCTAATCCTTGAGAGGATAGATAGGTATTTTTCCAATGAGAGATGGACTTCCCAGTACCCTGAGGCTGCTATAATACACCTTTCTAGGACCCACTCTGATAATTTCCCTATTCAAATTGTGCTAAAAGTGACTCCCTCAATTATTCCAACAGATCATTTAGGTTTGAAACCATGTGGACTAGCCACCCATCCTTTCCTAGTGACTCCCTCAATTATTCCTAGTATCACTAATGAGGCTTTCACCATTAACTCCTCCCTAATCCAATCTACTGAAACTTTTCAAAGCATTGTGACTTAATGGAATAGGCACACTTTTGGCAATATATACCACAAAAAAGAAAAAGAATCCTAGACAGAATTGCTGGAATCCAAAAATTCCCTAATTACCAGTTCAACAACTACCTGTTAAACCTAGAAAGCAACCTGACCAGAGAGCTTGACTCCATTCACAAAAAAAATAAAGACTTTTAAAAACTCAAATCTAGGGTTAACTGGCTAACTGACAGGGATGCCAACACTAAATTCTTCCACACCTCCATTCTAAAAAGGAAAAGAAGAAATAAGATCCTCTCCCTCAAAGAAGAGAGTGGAAATTGACTCTATGACCAAGGGGACATTAAGGCTTCCATTTATTTTTCTTCAAGAGCCTCTATACCTTCTCACACATAGAGGCTCCCATTTCCACTACCAACCATATAGGCATGACTCATATCCTATCAGACTGTCAAAGGAATAGATTGGATATGCCTCTTGAGATTAGTAAAATAAAAATGGCCATTTTTTCCTTCAAGCCTTTTAAGGCCCCAGGTCCAAATGGGCTTTACCCATTCTTTTACTAGAAGTACTAGAGATGTGTAGGAAACTCAGTAATTGATTTCTGCAAGCAATGCTTCAATACTAACTCCATGGATGAGACCATGAATCAAACTTTGCTCTATCTCATCCCCAAGTGCCCCCAAGTAACCATGCTAAAAAACTTCACACCAGTTGGACTTTGTAACACCATCTACAAATTCATCACTAGGATTATTGTCAATAGAATCAAGCCTATACTACCTGACATAATTAGCCCTAACAATGCCAGTTTTCTTTCAAATAAGGGGGCTTATGATAATGCAATCATTGTGCAAGTGTATATTACTCATTTTGGGAAAATGAAGGGGAGATAGGCCCATATTATCTTCAAAATTGACTTAGAAATTTTTTTTGACAGGTTAGAGTGGCCTTTCATTAGAGACACACTCTATGCCTTCAATTTCCCCCTGGGGTGACTAAGTTAATCCTGTCATGTATTAGCTCGTCGAACCTATCTATCCTAGTGAATGGAGGCAAAACTTATTCATTCAAGCCCTCCAGAGGCATCAAACAAGGGGACCTCATCTCCCCTTACCTGTTCATTCTATGTATGGAGAGACTCCCCAGGTCAATTGATAAAGTTGTACTAGACAGGCAATGACAACCTATCAATATCAAGAGGTCTGGCCCAAGAATCTCCCATCTCTTCTTTGTCGATGACCTTACCCTATTTGCTAAGGCCAACAATAGAAAATGCACCACAATATATTCTATCCTACATTCAATGAGAATTCTAGCCAAAAAATTAACCTCTCAAAGCCCAGGGTCCTTTTTTCTTCTTACACAAGCTAATATACCATGGAATGTCTCACAAATGCATTGTCAATCCAAGCTACTACTTCCTTTGGAAAATACCTTGGATTCCCTATGCTCCATAAGAGACCCACAAGTTCTGATTTCCAGTTCATAATAGACAATATGCAATCCAAACTGGGTGGTTGGAAAATAAATTATCTCAACATGACTGAAAGGACCATTCTAGCAAAGGAATCTCTAAGTAGTATCCTTAGCCATGTCATGTAATACATCAAACTGCCCACCAAAACCACCAAGAAAATTAATATAATCCAGAATAACTTTATCTGGGGCACACCACCTAACAAGAAAAAAATGCACATGGTTAGCTGGGATAAAGTCACTAGGCAAAAGGCCTATGGTGGGCATAGTGTGCAAAAACCTGAGCTTAAAATAAAGCTTCTCATGCCGGCCTGGCATGGAGGATCTACCATAACACCTCTAGTTTATGGGCTAGAGTGCTGATCTCTAAGCACTGTAACTAGAACCATACCCCCGGGACACCTAAATCTCCTATCTGGCAATGCATCCTCAGGGGGTTGGGATACATGCGACAACGCTAGTAGATGGGTGGTCCACAAAGGTAACATGGTGAGCTTTATGAATGATGCTTGGATCCCTAATCGGCTAGCCATTAGAGAAATGATTGCAGACCCCCTAACCCCAAATGGCATAGCTATCAAAGTAGACTCTGTCTAGAATTCTTAGAACTGAGACTTCTCTTCTATCTCTATGGACATCCCTGGAAATATCTTTAACATGATCAAATCTGTTGTTATTCCTTCCAACACTCCAAAGAGGATAGAGTAATAAGGGGGTTAACTCCAAATGGATCCTTTACCAACAAATCGGCCTATACCTTCCTTAGAAGTAATAAAAAGCACTAGGGAAACAGGGAGGAAGGTACTTTACTTGAATATGGAAATTAAAGGCACCTAACAAAATAAAAAATTTCACCCGGTTATTTGACCAAAATAGGTTGCCTACTAGGGCCTTCCTGCACAGAATTGGGGTTAAATGGAACCCCCAATGTTGCTTCTGCCAAACAAATCATGAAACAAGTGACCACATCTTCTTTGAATGCCTAAATGCAAGTCACTTCTGGCAGGAGTTACTATCTAAGGCTTGTAATGAATGTAGATAGCTAAACCCCATCTTCTCTGCCCAGCTATGGCCATCAACATGGAACAAGCTAAAGAACACCTACTTCAACAATAGCATTACTTGGGAGAACATCATTCCCTTCTGTTTTTGACACATTTAGCTAACTAGAAATAATAATCTCTTCAATAATAATAAAAAAAGATAACATCAGCACCACCAACACCATCTCCAAAGCAACATATATGGCAAAAAATAGCACTATCAACAAGCCTTTCCATACCAACGTTAAATGGGAGCCCCCAGGAGAGGTCACTATAAACTAAACACAGATGATGCTACCAGGGGGTAATCCATGCATTGGAGGAATTAGTGGAGTATTCAGGAATCATAATGGGGATTAGAATATGGGGTATATTTTTACCACATACCACCAATACCATGGCTGAACTGAAATCTCTTATGAAAGGGCTTTAACTAGCCGAGCAAAATGGATGGATTCCCCTGGACATCAATACTTGTTCGGCTGAAATAATTTAAATACTTCTCACATGCAACTTAACTTATGATTCTATGATTTGTGAATGCAGGTTATTAATGCAAAGGATGGACAAGGTGTGGGTGAGGCACACCTACATGGAGTAGAATAGGGTGGCCGATGTACTAGCGAAAGAGGCAACAAAGTCCATCTTTTTGGGAAGAACAATCATACTAGTAGTTCCTCCGATGTTTGCAAATGGTGTATTTTGGGCAGACATCTTAGGAACTGAAGTTGTTAGAAATTTTTTGGCATGTAATATTGATACAGTTAAACAAAACATAGCAGTTGATCACGCCCAACTATGCCTTAGAAAAAGGACAATGCGGTCGTTGCAAATATAATCTAGTTTACAAGTCCGGAGTCGAATCCCACAGAGAACTAAGGTTTAGCTACAGCTGTTCACTATCACCAAGAAGACAAGCTTGAACAATTCCTAACTTATA
>MU724659.1:28399-68772 GCA_026770625.1 Nicotiana glauca
CTATGGCTCAATTATATAAAAACATAACAAGAATTTATCCTACAAAAGGTTCTATCAAAACTCTAGATAACAAATTAGCTATTCATAATAGTATGTAAAACTATAATACTAAAAGTCATTACCAACAATGAAAAATAGGAAGAGAAAGGAAAAACTCGTAGAAGAATTCTCCGCCTTGCTCCCAATGTGTTCTTGCCTCCAAGGGTGTTGTCTAACCCTAAAGTAGTGTCTCCTGCCTCCTTAGGTCTAATTTTTTGTCCAAAATATGTCCCGTCCTTGTTCTTGGCCAACCTCCTTTGTTTAATATAGGGTTTAGGGCTTAAAATCCCATATTTTGCACTTTGGTCTCTGAAATTTTCGCTTCCTGCCACGGTTCTGCCGCGGTCGCGGTCAAACCGCGGCCAAACATGCTCTCTGATTCTTCAGTTGTCCGCAAGTACACTCTGCCGCGGTTCTGTCGCGGTCCCACCGTAATCTCGGTATTTCACCCTCTTTCGTTTAGAATTTGGAAAAATGTAAAACATAAAAGTTGTATCCCTTTGAGTTAGATTTCTAACCATATATTGTGGAGCCCAAATGGAGTTCTGAGAAAAAAGTTATGTCTATTTTACTAGACAGTGCGCAATATACCTCTTCGAGTCTTCGTTCGTACTTAATTATCAAATTTGACCCCCAAGTACGATCCCGACTTAATTTCTTGGGCTTTTACTCAGACTGCAAAGCTCCAAATCACTTGAATTCATTCCATAACATCTATATAGCTCGGAATTACTCCTACAAGGCATAAAACACACCGTTAGTGCAAAACACTAGCGATTAAAGCGCAAACTCAACTAATGTGCAGTAAATTAGAGCGTAATAATCGACTAAAATATGTTATTGTAGCCTATCATCAGCAGTATTATGGAAAATACAATACCCCGGCATAGACAGTACTATGCATTGTAATTCCTAGTTTTATAAATATATATATAACATATTCCCCTTTAACCAAAAAAAGGTTGATGTTTATCCTACCACTAATCGATATTCCTAAGATGATTCTAAACGAAGAAATACTTTCATATAGCCGATCCTAATTTATTCAAGGCATACATAGTTGTTATCGTTGTTATGTTGAATGTTGACTCAATTATTAATACACGCTATCAATATTGGTTTGTAATATAATTTTGATATTTCGGGTTATCACAAATTAGATTTTTCAAATACTAATGGATTTGATTTCACTTTTAGTTCTCTTTTGTAGAGTTTCATTTTGTACGCATCTTTCCTCATCTATGTGAATCTTTGGATTCCAGAGGGAGGTGGAGATAGAATGAAAATTACATATATTATTCCGTATAGTATTATTAGTCAGAATGAGATCATAATGAACTTTCTTTATCATTCATGAACTTGGCCCAAATGTTGTCCTGAATTGATATTTTTCTGACGATAGACATAGTGAATAGAAAGTTTAACTCAAAGTGGTTATGCAGTGGGATTGCAGCTCAGCTCTCTCTCTCTCTCTTTTTCTTTTTTTTTTAATAGTAAAATGTAAGCTTGCAGTACAAGTTGGTGTACGATAGTTTTTCAGCTTTCTTGGCACTTATTAGAGTTTGCACTACGATAAGCTCGTAAACCACGCTGGAAAGATAAACCGCACTGTGCAAGCTTCGTGCGACGAGCTCGATCAAAAAAGTATACGGGGAGTTTCAAATCTATGACTTCCCATTTGAGGATTTCATGCCCAACCAACTCGGCCACTCGGATGCTGCTGCTTGAAAATTAAACAAAGTAAATTAGCAACCACTTGACTTTTTTTAACCTAACTTAGAGCATGTTGAAATGCATAATGAGATCATGTGCAAGAGCCAAGACAAAACCCACGTCTCTTACACTCCTTTTGCATTTCACATGACTCAATGATTCTTATATTTTTTATGTGCATCCAAATAAGCTAAGCCTGCATCTATGAGATTCTAAAAAGGGTACCTACGCTTAAAAATAAATAATTAATTGCTAACTGGATTAAATTTGAAGGGTGGAGTTTCGTTTGTAAACCAACACAAAGGCATAAGTAAACTTGCTTTTCAGCATATTTGAAAAGGAGAGGTGCTGATCATGCCAACAGATTATAGTGGATTTCTTTTAATTTCTTTAGTTTTCAATGTTTAGATTCTACTCAAATAAGTACATGCCATAATGTCAAAGAGTACAATTATTAGATCAGCCTACATATTTGGAAAAAGTTAGGGGTTCTTTATGTTATTAAATATAGATATTTGAACTATTTATTGATTTTTTTGTTGCAATTTTAAATAATATATTTTCATAATCATTATGTTTTTAAATAATATGTTTTCATTTTGTTTCCTTTTATAAATAGTAAACAAAAAAGCGAATTGAGCTCTTGTTAAATCCATGATGTCGATATTGTCCCATATAAGTAAAACACCTTGCTTTATGCCCTCCGTCTATTAAAAAAAATATCATAAACGTTTGACCTTAAAGTATCTCATACATACTGATCATCATTATTTCAAAAGGTTTGATAATGGGTCCCCCCATCAAAATAACAAAGTGGCCAAGAGGTTATAACTCGAACAAAATATATAATGTCTGAAGTTGAAAAATTCAGTGGCATCTCGACTCTTTTATTAATCTAATTTGATTTTTCATAACCCCCATAGCGTTAAACTAAAATAAGATACAAAAAGAAAGCGAAAAACCCTTAAAAGTACTGAATACTGATGTAAAAAGTTTTGTACCATAGTACTTATTAATTAATAATGCATTATATTTAGCCCCAGCATGTAATTATGGGTAGGTGCAATCTGGAAAAAGATCGACAGAACACCGAAAGGCTTTAAATACTGTCATTTCCTAGTGAACGATTAACTTTGAACTGATCCCTAGGACGATTCCTAGAATTTCCAAATAAAAAGCATAAATTAAATTCATCGTCGTACCCACCACTTGAAAATTGTGGAAAACAACTCAAAGTCCAAACCTAGAATTCCTATCTTCCTTGTTAAGTTTACTCAATTTGGGTGTAATGCCTATGAATTAAGATGATGTCTATTTAACCTATTGTATATTTAAAAATCCACTGGTTGGAACTCAGTCATTTAGCACTAATTCTTGTCTCATAAGCATCAAACTAAAGCAAGTTGAATAGCAGTTAAATACTGGTATTTGAATTGTAACATGGTAGTAAAACGTTAAATTTTGCATGTTTTAAAGCCCTACAGTTTAGGTCAAAGCGGAGAATGTCGCTAGTGAGCTGCGTTGTTACATATGGTATCATAGTTACTTCGCGTGCAACCTTAAAAGATGGTGGAACAAACCTCAACGAGGACGTTGAGTCCTTAAGGGGAATGTATGTGACACTTAAAGTGAATCCCATATTGACAAAATGCTTGATAGATGTTAGGTATGTAAGTAAACAAGTCTTAAATCCTAATAACACATTTTAAAACGTGCGGGTTTAGGTCAAAAGCGGACAATATCACAGATTATGAGTTTAGCACATAATGTTGGCACCCTAATCTAGCTAGTAATTTAACTTCACTACTACTCTTATACAAAAATGAAGTTGCAATCCCTCTTAGATTTCCTTCACTTATGAGCATCGCTAGTGTTGCCAAAAGGAAAAATCAGGTATGGCCACTTTTACTTTACAGTTTTTTGGTACGGTCGTACACAACATGATTTTACACGCCTTTAATCTGTTCAAAGGTCTATCAATATTATATACTATATACGTTGTGAGATTATAAACTTTTTCTTCTAAAAGAAAATCATTTGATGCATTTCCTGTGCTTTAATTCTCACATCAGCAAATGAAACATCGTACATACCATTTTCTATTACCTGCTTTCCTTTTCCTTTCCTTCTGCTCTAGTGCTTTTGGTATCACAAAAGTCTTTCTTCATGAAAATTCTGGTAATTGGTGGCTGTTAGGACCGAAATAATCAAGTGTCATGCGGAAACTAGTAAAGTAAACCTTGAACGACGATAAATTAGAAAACAACAGAGATATCAAAAGAGACACAAACATTTAACGTGGTTCGGTGAATTGACCTACGTCCGCAGATGGAGATGAGCAATTCACTATATAAAAGAGAGTACAAAATATCGAGAGAATAACCTCACAAAAGAGTCAATCATAAGTGACACACTAACACTTGTCCTGAAAAGTTCTTCCCATAAACAAGACTTCCAAACCCCTTATGACTACATTGTGGATGCTACTAAATGACAAGGAAGGATCCTGATCAAATTATAGATGTCGAAACATTTTTTTCGAAGATAAGGGACTAGCCAAATATGAAAGATTTATAATTTCCTTCTAAAAGAAGTAAAACTCAATTATGATATTGTTGTCTCTTACTTAAAAGAGAAAAACTGTGACGACCCAAATGGTCATCACTTGTTTTTTTATTCATTCTGTGCTTCCAGGCCTTGAAAACCTCAATTAGAGTTGCCTCGATTTACGTGCGTAGTCCGGGCGCATAGCCAGAAAGCTTAAATATGAATTCTGTGAGAAAAATACTAAATTTTGATACTAAAATGAATAAAATTGACTTCGGTCAATACTTTGAGTAAACAGACTCGGACCCATGATTTGACGGTCCAGGAGGGTCCATAGGAAATTATGGAACTTGGGCGTATGCCCGAAATCAAATTCTAAGGTCCCAAGCCCTAGAAATGAATTTTTGTGTGAAATTATTTTCTGGAAATAATTAAGGAAATTGTAAATAAAATTTAATTAGAAGACTATGGTATCGGGCCCGTATTTTGGTTCTGGCACCCGGTACAAGTCTTATATATAATTTAAGCACTTTCTGTAAAGTTTGGTTGAAAACGGACGTCGTTTGACGTGTTTCGGACATAAAATGGAAATTTGATGTTTTATTAAAATTTGGAAGGAATCATGGATTTTGAGGCTTAATTTGATGTATATGATATTATTTTGGTGATTTGATCACACAGATAAGTTCGTAGGATGGTTTTGAGGTTGTGTGTATGTTTGGTTTGGAGCCCCGAGGGTTCGGGTGAGTTTTGGATAGGCCGTGAGTGCATGTTGTACCTTTAAAATTTTTTTGGCATTTCAGTTTTGCAATCTTCGCATTTGCGAAGAAGTTCTCAAATGCGAGCTCGCAAATGCGAGTCTGTGATCGCAAATGCGAGATAAGGAGTCCTGCAGCTGGGTCGCAAATGCGACCATTTGATCCGCAAATGCGAAGTGGTGCCTGTCGCAAATGCGACATTTAGGCTCGCATATGCGATTAAGGGACTTTCGCAAATGCGACACTTTTGGTTGCAAATGCGAAGTCCCTCACTTTTCCCAGTGTTCGCAAATGCGAACATGACTTTGCAATTCCCATAACAGGTAGGGGTTCGCAATTGCGAACCCCAGTTTGTATTTCCCACATTTGCAACCTGCATATTTTACACTTAGCCGAATTTTTTAACATTCTTTCAAAACACAAACTCCTTGGGCGATTTTTCAAGAACAAGTTTTCTTCCCAATCATTTGTAAGTTATTTTTTACTCATTTCTTTCAATCATTAACATCATTTAACATGTTTTCAACTTAAAATCAATGATTTTTATGAGTGAAATTGGAGGTAAGATTTTTCTAAAATTGAGAATTTGGACATTGATTTGAGGTCTGATTTCAAATTAAATCATATATTTGGGTTCGTGGGGGAATGGGTAACCGGGTTTTGGTTCGAACCCCGGGTTTTGACCTTATGGGCCCGGGGGGAATTTTGGAATTTTTGGGCAAAACTTTGGGAAATTCATTTTTATGCATGCAAATTGATTCATTTAGTGTTTATTAATGTAATTAAGTAATTTGTGATTAGATACGAGCGAATTGGTGGCGGAATCGAGGGTAAAGCCATAATTGATACTTGAGTTGAATTCAAAGCATCGAGGTAAGTGTTCAGTCTAACCTTAGCTTGAGGGATTAGGAGTTGAGTCATAATTTCTACTTATTTTGTGTTGAGTACGACGTATGGGCATGGTGACGAGTATCCATGCGTTGGTGTCGAGCATGGCCGTGAGTCTTAATTTGATAATTGTGTATCCTTGATTGATCCTATGAAAGTTGTGACTGAATATTGGTATTAGTTATGCCAAGTAGAAGTTGAATAGGGCTAGTTATAGTTGGCTCTCCCTTGTCGGGATGTTTGACTTGTTGTTATTGTTTTCCTTGCCGGGAAGATTATTAATTTGATTGTTTCCTTGCCGGGATTGTATTGTGTATTGTGTTGAAAGTAAAGGGAGCGGGTGGTACGCCTACCACAAACGATATTGAAATGGGAGCGGGTGGTATGCCTACCACAGGTGATATTGAAAAGGGAGCGGGTGGTATACCTACCACAAAGGATATTGAAATGCGAGCGGGTGGTACGCCTACCACAAGTGATATTGAAGTGGGAGCGGGTGGTACGCCTACCACGAGTGATATTGAAATGGGAGCGGGTGGTACGCCTACCACAAGTGATATTGAAATGGGATCGGGTTGCACGCCTACAACAAGATGAGTTGAATATGAAAGTTGCCTTATCTCTTTATTTTGTGCTAGAAGCTAAACTGTAGATGTATGCTCTATTATTCCTGATATTATATTTCTATCTGTTGCCCCTGAAGCATGCTCCCTTCCCCAGTTTAAATTGTTATTTTCTTGCTGCTTCTCCGTTGTACTTGTATATATATATTTGCACAGGTTTATCTGGAGTCTGGTCCTAGCCTCATCACTACCTCGCCGGCGTTAGGCCAGACACTTACCAGCATATGGGATTGGTTGTGCTGATACTACACTCTGTGCTCTTTTGCATAGATCCAGGTTTTGGACAGCAACAGCAGTAGCACGAGAGCCAACCTTCAGTCCAGTGAGATACCGAGGTAGCCTTGCATGCGTCCGCAGGCCCAACGTCTCCTCTATCCTTTACTTTAGTCTGTTATCTCATTGTACTCGAGACAAACAATTATATTTTCTTT
The DNA here is from genome assembly GCA_026770625.1 of Nicotiana glauca. Classification (NCBI taxonomy): domain Eukaryota; kingdom Viridiplantae; phylum Streptophyta; class Magnoliopsida; order Solanales; family Solanaceae; genus Nicotiana; species Nicotiana glauca. The sequence goes on from MU724659.1 coordinate 35,399, forward strand.
CAGACATTATATTTAGTACTCTTAGTAGTTCATGAGTGTTGTGACACCGATCTTGGGTAGAGGCTTATGTTGAATTTTTTCACGTTTCTATTAATTTTTCTGTAATTTAAGACTTCTGCTTACTTAATTAATTCCGTTGCTTTTATATTATTGCCGATAATTGTTTAAGAGGATTATGTGATTAATGAAAAAGTAATTAAACCTTGGTTTGCCTAGCTCCCATTAGTAGGCGCCATCACGACTCCCGAAGGTGGGAAATCCAGGTCGTGACAAAAACCAAATATGAGAATAATATCAGGATAAACACCAAACAATGACTGAAAAATATTGTTTGGAAAGCATGTGTATTAAATACTAATTACTATAATACTAGTAAATCAAAGAGTACGTGTATTGATAAAAAGAATTAGATTACAAAGATTAACAATATATGACAAATTAAATACTAAGAAATCATCCCTCGGCAATAAATTTGTTAAAACATAGAAAAATGGTGAACAAAATAAATCATAGCAAACGGGGTGATGGACTATGTGTAATCTTTTATAGGCTCATAAATTATAAGTTGATGGATAGATAGAGTAAAAATTACATGAAATTAAAAGAAACATATATATATATATAGTGAAGAACACTATATAAAAGCTTACTCATATATACAACTAGGGGTGTACATAGGCCGGGTTAGTTCGAATTTTTCAATTACCAAACCAAACCAATAATGTCGGATTTTTAAATCTATAAACCAAACCAAACCAACGAAATCGGATTTTTCAATCTCGGGTTTTTCGGATTTTCGGTTTTTTTTTTCCGATAAGTCTTCATATCACATATATATAACTTGTGCTCCACATACTTCTCTAATCCTACGAGGATGCAACTATATAATGTATTTTTCAAGAAAATAATACAATAATATGATATGCGTCATAACATTGTACTAAAATATTCAATAACAAAAATACTAAAATCCATAAAGAAAATATTACTAAGTAATAAGCCATAATAAATATTAACATAATCTAAAAGTACTATATAAGTCATGCTTAAATAAGTACAACTATAAGTATATTAGTTACACAACTAAGCACTAAAGAAAAAGATAAACTAAGTTATGCATTTTCAATATAAACAATGCAAAACTAAAAAATAGATATCCACACTATTGTCATTTCTAGTGTTGAATTGAATTTTCTTAGTTAGCATTAGTATTGATGTGAAGTTTATTTGAATTACTACCTTTATGAACTATAAAATTTATTGGATCATACACTAATGTTAATTCCAAACTTGAAACAATATGTTTAAAGATAAAACTGTGAAAAAGTTTAAGAAATATTTATGAATATATTAAAAATAAATATTTATATGTATAATATATTTGTAAAAAATGAATAAATGTAATATCGGGTTGGTTTGGTTTCGGTTTGACTTTTTTTAGTTAAAACCAAACCAAACCAATTATGGTCGGGTTATTTTTTCCAATACCAAACCAAGTCAAACCAACCCATGATCGGGTTTTTTTTTCGGTTTGACTCGGATTACCGGTTTGGTGCGGTTTATCGGTTTTATTTGTACACCCCTGAAAGAAGTAGTTTGTTAATTTGAAGGAAAAGTGGGAATGTCCCACATCGGTAGTCTAAAGCCTATTTATGGGATTTTTAAGTTCTAGTCCGTTGTATGTATTCGTTTAAGAATACACATTATTAAGTGTATGTGCATATATATATATATATATATATATATATATATATATATATATATATATATATATATATATATATATATATATATACAATATTTGGACTTGGACTTGGGGCTTGGGCCGAGCCGGTTATTAAATTAATAATTTTATTTTTTAACAGAAAATCTGTTTTATTTGAATTTTAAAATTCAAATTAACAGACACATCTGTTAATAAAATAAAGCGTCTTTTCGGAAAAGGCCTGTCTTTTCTTCTATAAATAAACATGAGTTTCCCTAGGATGAAAATTCAGAAAATCTGCAAGTATCAATTTGTGACTTGTTGTATCCTGAAGAAGATTGTCTGTATTTTTTCCAAATCTTTATACGGGCAATAACTTCTTTAAGGAAAGTCATTCTCACGCCTCAAGCCTTCATCAATTTAGTTTTTTCGATTATTATTTATTAACAATTTTAAAGAAGTTATTCTGCTATGGAAAACATTATGTCCGCTGTTGAAAATCCAAAAGAATTCATCAAACTCGATCGTTTTGATGGATCAAACTTTACTCGCTGGAAGGACAAGATGATTTTTCTAGTGACTGCTCTGAAAATTTTTTATGTTCTCGATCCACAATTGCCTGCTGTGCCAGATCCGACTGCAGAGGATTATGATGAACTGAAAGCAACGAGGAAGAAATGGGAAGATGATGAACTACCGTGCCGAGACATATTCTGAATACATTAACAGATCGTCTCTATGATCTGTATCAAAATTTGAAGTCTCCAAGGAAAATCTGGACGGCATTGTAAAGTGCTTATGAAAACGAGAAATGAGGTATTGATAAATTTCTATCTTTAAAGTACTTCGAATTTAAAATGGTTGATACAAAGCCCATTATGGATCAGATTCATGAACTGCAAATCTTAGTTTCAAAACTAAGTGATTTTGAAGTTAAAATTCCTGATTCACTTCAAATCGGTGCTATACTTTCTAAACTGCCTTCTTCTTGGAATGACTATAGAAAGAAAATCCTGCATTCTTCTAAGAAATTGACTGTGGAACAGTTTTGAACTCACATTTAAATTGAAAGTGCGACTCGAATTCGTGATACTTTTATGCAACCCTCAAGTTCCACAGTTAATAATGTTAGTCAGAATAATAATAAAGATGGAAACAAAAATCTGAAAGTTTTCAATAAGCCTCCATTTAAAAAGAGGAATTCTTTGAAATGTCATCATTGTGGAAAGAAAGGACACAAGATTCGTGATTGCAGGTTTAAGAAAGTAGGAATTAATTTTAACCATGGAAATTTTGGAAATTCTGGAAACTCCGAAAGGTCTGAGAAAGCAAAAGCAAATACGATTGAAAGTTCTTCACAGGCTTGGTTGCAATGGTTTATGTAGCATCGTGTAATATGGTTACAGAATTAAACATGGCTGCTATTGCTGTTAAGAGTCAAGACTGGTGGTTGGATTCGGGTACCACCGTTCATGTCTGTTATGAGAAGAACATGTTCAAGACTTATGCAGAAGTGAAAGAACGCGAGAAGGTTCTCACGGGAAATCATATGACTGCAGATGTTGCAGGAAAAGGAAGTGTTGCGATCAATTTCACTTCTCGGCAGAAGCTAACATTGCTAAATGTGTACCATGTTCCTGACATGAAGAAGAACTTGATGTCTGCTAGTTTGCTGTCTAAGAGAGGTTTCAAGATAGTCATAGAATCTGATCATGTAATAGTATTTAAGAATGGTTTATTTGTTGGAAAGGGCTACACTTGTGATGACATGTTCAAACTTAGTATTAATGTAATAAACTATGCTTCTGCTTATATTGTTGAGTCCAATTCTTCTTTATGGCATGCTAGATTAGGACATTTAAATTTTGGTTCGTTAAATTATATGTCCAAAAATGGATATATTTCTTGCAAGCATGATAATGTGAAAAAATGTGAAATATACATATAAGCAAAAATGACTAAGAAACCTTTTCGTAAAACTGAAAAATTTAGTCAATTGTTACACTTAATACATTCAGATATATGTGAATTAAATGGAAAGTTAACCAGAGGAAGCAAAAGATATTTTACTATTTTCATAGATGATTATTCTAGATTCACATATGTTTACTTGTTTAGAACAAAAGATGAAGCATTTCAGAAGTTAAAAGAATACAAGTCTGTTGTGGAAAATCAAAAGAATACTAAGATTAAGATTCTTCGTAGTGATAGAGGTGGAGAATATTTTTCCTCTGCATTTAATAAGTTTTGCGAAGAGAATGGTTTGATACATCAAACAAGTGCTCCTTATACACCACAATAAAATGGTTTAGCTGAAAGGAAAAATAGAACTTTAGTTGATATGATTAATGCTATGTTAATGAATGCATGTTTACCACATAATTTATGGGGTGAAGCACTTTTAACAGCTTGTCACATATTAAATAGGATGCCTTCAAAAAGCTTACATGTTTCACCATATGAACTTTGGAATAATAGAAAACCTAATTTAGATTATTTTAAAGTGTGGAGGTGTATATCATTCTATAGAGTTCATGATCACCAAAGAACAAAATTAGGTCCTAGAGGAATTAAATGTATTTTTGTTGGATATGCACAAAATTCAAAGGCATATAGATTGTTGGATCTAGAATCTAATATTATAATAGAATGTATATGTGTTGAATTTATTGAAAACAAATTTTTAGATAACACTGTTGATGAGGAAATGACTGAATCAAATGAAAGTGATAATAATGCATATAGATTGTCACATTCCGAAATTACTATAAGTAAAAAGAAAAGTGACAATATACAAATAGAACCTAGAAAGAGTCAAAGAATAAGGAAAGAAAAATGTCTTGGTTCTGATTTTATCTCTTCACAGTCTTTAGTCTTTTTTATAGAAGGAGATAGAAAGAATGTCAGTAATCAAATTCCTATCTTATTAAATGTTGAAGAAGACCCGAAGACATTTCAAGAAGCTATGGCTTCTCGAGATGCTACCTTCTGGAAAGAGGTTATTAATGATGAAATGGATTCAATAATGTCCAACAATACTTGGGTTTTAGTTGATCTTCCAAATGGATCAAAACCCATAGGTTGTAAATGGGTCTTTCGGAGAAAGTATAATACCTGTGGTTCTATCCAAACCTTCAAGGCAAGATTAGTAGCAAAAGGTTTCACTCAAAAAGAAGGAATAGACTATTTCGATATTTATGCTCCTATAGCAAGAATAATATCCATTAGAGTGCTTTTATCGTTGTCTTCTATATATAACTTGTATGTGCATCAAATGGATGTCAAAACAGCCTTTTTAAATGGAAACCTTAGTGAAGAGATTTATATGCAACAATTTGAAGTTTTTGTTCTTCCAGGAAATGAGAAGAAAGTATGTAAATTGATAGTCTCTCTATGGTTTGAAACAAGAACCTAAACAATGGCATGAAATGTTTGATAGTGCTATACTATCAAATGGATTCATACATAATCATGCTGATAAATGTATCTACTCCAAGTTCACAAAAGAATACGGAGTTATCATTTGTCTATATGTTGATGACATGCTAATTTTTGGTACAAATATGCTTGGTATTACTGAAACCAAGAGGTATCTAACTTCAGTTTTTAAGATGAAAGACTTAAATGAAGTAGATACTATTCTAGGCATAAAAGCGAAAAGAGAGAACAAAAGAATGAGATTATCACAATCGTATTATATTGATAAAATACTTGCTAAGTTCAGTCATTTAGGCATAAAGGAGTTTAATACTCCTTATGACTCCAGTATAAAGCTAACTGAAAATACTGGAAGAGTTTAGAGTATGCAAGTGCAATAGGTAGTATGATGTATGCAATGCATTGTACAAGACCTGATATAGCATTTGCCGTTTGTAAACTTTCAATGTTTACTAGTAATCCAAGTGATGATTATTGGAAAGCAATAACTAGAGTACTTGGATATTTAAAATATACAAAATATTTGGGCATTTGCTATAATGGTTTTCCCACTATTTTAGAGGGATATTCTGATGCAAGTTGGATCACCAGTGTTAATGATAATAAATCCACTTCAGGATGAATATTTACTTTAGGAGGTGGTGCTATTAGTTGGGTATCCAAGAAACAAACTTGTATTTCTCATTCTACTATGGAATCTGAATTCATAGCATTAGCAGTTGCTGGGAAAGAAGCAAAATGGTTGAGGAACATGTTATTAGATATAAAGTTGTGGCCACAACCCATGCCAGCCATTTCTGTATTTTGTGATAGTGTGACTACCATGTGTGTGGCTCATAATAAGATATATAATGAGAAATCAAGACATATAAGCTTGAGACATGCTTATATAAGAGAATTAGTCACAAATGGGACTATAACTATTGTGTACGTGAGATCGAATAAGAATTTGGCTGATCCACTTACCAAAGCATTAACGAGAGATGTAGTACAACAAACTTGTCAAGGAATGGGGCTAAAACTCTTGAATTAAATACAAGCAACGGGAACCCAACTTTGAGTTAGTATACACTCTAACAAAATAAGTTCAATGAGGTAATAACAAGTTGCTTAGTGTTGTTTAAGCACTGATCTCCTTTTAGAGCCTTAATTCATATGTACTACATACTGTTATGTGAGGAGTTAATAAGTTGTTAAATGCCTGGAATAACATGGGCAAAATAACAAACTTTGTAGTGCAAACTGTTACTCGAAGAGGTTGAGTTAAATCTTAATAAAATCAGTAAAGTTTGTAGTAACAGGGACATTGTATCTAATTTTACCTAAATGAATACTGAAGTGGTGCCGCTTCAAGCAAGATTTAAAGGGTTAATCTTGTAAGTATTCATGAAATCAGGATGAGCACAGGGCCGTAAACGTGCTAAAGCATATACTGGGTTTTCTGAAGTACTAAAATAATATTACGTGTGTGATATTTTCAGTTTTGGCACAAGGAGTTGTGGTTCAAATCTTTAAGATACCAATAACTTTGTCAGAACTTTAAGGTGTTTGCACTAATGAAAAGTTCAAATCTGATCAAGATACTTTTCGGTATGCGTGATATTATAAGAAATATAACAAACTAGTGGGGGATTGAAAGAAGTAGTTTGTTAATTTGAAGGGAAAAGTGGGAATGTCCTACATCGGTAGTCTAAAGCCTATTTATGAGCTTTTTAAGTTCTAGTCCATTATATGTATTTGTTTAAGAATACACATTATTAAGTGTATGTGCAAATATATATATATATATATATATATATATATATACTTGGACTTGGACTTGGACTTGTGCCGGGCCGGTTATTAAATTAATAATTTTATTTTTTAACAGAAAAGTTGTTTTATTTGAATTTTAAAATTCAAATTAACAGACACATCTGTTAATAAAATAAAGCGTCTTTTTGGAAAAGGCATGTCTTTTATTCTATAAATAAACATGAGTTTCCCTACGATCAAAATTCAGAAAATCTAGTATCAATTTATGACTTATTGTATCCTGAAGAAGATTGTCTGTATTTTCCCCAAATCTGTATACGGGCAATAACTTCTTTAAGGAAAGTCGTTCTCACGCCTCAAGCCTTCATCAATTTAGTTTTTTCGATTATTATTTCTTAACAACCCCTATATACAACTGTTGCATAAAGAAACAGATCAAGAACAAAGTGCATGCATGAAAGAAAAACAAGAAAAAATGCTCCTATATATCAAGAAGCTACGACTCTAATATACAACTGCAAAACAACTTAAGAAGGGAAAGTTTTACAGTTAAAAAGTCTGTTTTACTTTCCCTTCTATATTAGCTAGTACTCTAATTTTTTAAGTCTCCTACGCTAACAGACTGTTAGCTAACAAATATTTACACACTCTCTTTTTGCGCCTCTCCTTTATTTTTTTCCCCCGGCGAATTCACTGCAGCCGTCGTGGCACCACATATGATCTCAATTACAACAGAGTCACCATCCTCAATATCTTCGACTACAGGCTTCACGATTCCACGGTGGAGCAGCTGCTGCGGCGGCTGTTTCTCCGACGACGGCGAAGATTCCTTATTCTTCACCTTCTTGAAATGTGCTTGAACCGAAAGCTCCTCGACTGACTCTGAGATTTTTTCTACGCAATTTATGACGTCAATGAGTATAGACGCAACCGTTATTGCCGGAAAGATTTCCAATAGGTCTAATTTGTTGGACAGTAATGAGGTTTTCATGGTGGCGAGTATGGCTTTGAAGTCATCAATGGCGATTTTGGAATTCTGTAGGTGGGTTTCTGCGGCGGAGGACGACGGTTGTGTTGTAGTTTTGATGGAAGATGCCAATTCTTTTAAGGCCTTACTTGATTCCATGCTCATTCTTGTGCATACTTCTTCTATTCTCTTATGGAACTCGGTTGGTGCCTGAACATAACATTTAAGTATTACATATTGAGCTAAAAGTAAATTTAAGTTCTATACATGTATGAAAAAATTATTTGTGCAATCAAATCACTTAAAAAGTAATTTTCTATCCAATAACTTATGACTTATATATGAAACTTGTAGTCTGAAAAAAGTTATAGACATTTGGGTGGCTTCAAATCATGTTATTAATGTTTTTCAAGATAATATGACATATAAATTGGGTCAGGAAAAATATAAGAAACATGTTATTCACTTGTCATTCATCTTTTTAGTTAACTAATTTTGTAAATGTCTTTTTTAACCATGACCATCACTAGATGAAAGTATTAAATTCACTTGCTACAGTGTAAATATAATGAAATAATGATACAAAACAATATGGTACGTACAAGAAATTTTTTATTATAAATGAGAGAACTAGGAATATTTTCACTAACTACTTTGATATGGACAAAATTGACCTTATAAAGGAGTAAAAGGAGAGCAGCCTTCTATTTCGGGGAAGTAATCGTGTTTCATCACTATTAAGTCAGCAGTTGAGGAATGTGTAAGACTTTTTGGTGAAAATATTACTTTAGATAATTATATATTACCTGAGGGTTGGAATTAAAGTAGGAAGTAAGTGCTTGAAAATGGCAGGCACATTCCCTAGCAAGGACACCAATTTTCAAGTATTGTTTCCATGGATGACGAAGTCTGAATGATCCATGACCTGGTTCCCACCATGCAAAGTTTGCCTGTTAACATTTAACAAAAAAAAAAAAGAGTTAATTAGATGAAGTGGTACGAAAAAAAACAGCATTTAAAGATGGACAAATTTTATTGCTAAACAACATATTTTTGTAACTAGACCTATTTAATGACGGGATTATAAAATATTGTGTTAACATGATTGGAATGAAATAAAAGGAAAATTCAAATCTTTTTCACTCACCAAAGTTTCCTCAGTGGCCTTAGAATTAAGGACGGTTTTATAGGCTTGAAGGAATCCCTTGTCTTTAATAGAAGCCTTTTCACTTTCTTCATCAATCTCTGAATAGCTGAAGTATTCACTTCCAAAACCTGCAAAAACATTCATTCTTTCAATTCTTTTTAGCAATCACACCAAAATACTAATTCCTAGCTATAATTAATTAACTTACATATACTGACATTCTATTTTTTAATTTTTTTTTTTACGTTAGCGGCGTATTTAACACGTTGTAGCATGCAATATGCCTTATTTTCCAGTAACTAATCCCAGAAGGTTATATTTATCTTTATGTAACTTGATCGATGCATGCATATAAGTTGAATCCAACAAGTAAAAGAATTTAAGTGATATACATCGACAACTTAAAAAATTATTTAACATTATTAATTAGTGAATTTACGTGTGATAGTATATGTTAGTGATCATGCATCTTTAGTTATCAACGATTAACGCTTATCAAAAGATTTATCTAATAAGTGACATGATTATGTAAATACTTTTTACACGTTCAGTGCATATGACTTAAACTCTAAATAAAATGAAACAAATGGAAAAACAAGTTTGCACTGACCTTCTAAGAAGGTTGCAAGCTTATCAAGATTACCACAAACAAGCTTATGAAGATCTTCACCAGCCCAAACTGGACAAACAACCAAAGAAATGATCATGCAGGTGGCGGCACCGACAAGAATGGTGGTCAGCCGCTGGTGAGCCAGTTCCAATATCTCGTCCACACGGTAACCGGAGACAGCGACCAAACTGAAGGTCAAGACGAAGATCAAGATTCCATAGTCATATTTCCTCTTCATGTGGGGGAAAAATCTTGTAAATGTACCTACAGCACCTGCATATATTCCATAACAAATGTGATTAAAAAATTGGAAGATTAGTTACGTTACTTCTATAAGTATTTCTTATTTTAGTATGTGAAAAAATAAAAAGACAGACGTGATCTTTATGTTGCTCAAATTCTTTAATTAAAAATACAGCCTGATACGTGTTGGATCGTCAAAAGTAGTGCATTTTTGAAGGATGCAACACATATCGGCAAACATATTTTTGGAAACATCATTTTTAGAAAGTTCGAGCAATATCGCTAGCTGATATATATCATTCAAATGATAATGCACCGGAATATGATTCATTCACTTGGAGTAAGAATGTTGTCAACTTGTCATATGCTAGGAATTTTTTTGTTATTTCAGTTGTAGAAAATTTAGCAATTTTGTACGTAAATTATTGTTTTGTAAAACATCCTCCACCTACTTTTTTCTTTTTCTGGTAATCAGAGATTGAAGTTACTTTTTAATTAAGTTGTCATTTTTTTCACGAGGAGAGATTTTACTATGCTTTGACTTGCATCATATCCTACCTAGTGTAAAGACCAAAAACCCCAGAACTATGGGCTCTCCTTCTTTTCCAAACAAATCAGCAAAATATTTTGCTCCAACACCTAATGCCCCAGCCAGCAATGTGGCGAATCCTCTGTTTAGACACTTCGATAAAGTTGCACCTGAAAGAAAGGGGAAAAAAAAGAATAATTATTATCTCTAAAATTGAATTAAACGTAATTATTATGCTGACGATTGTTATATAACTTACCAGCAGTAAATTCAAAAACAACCACCACAGTTAAAACAGCCCAAATTGCAGATTGTCCAAAGCCATCATATAGAGGCCTAAAATAGTAGAACAATGAGACTAAATTGAGAGCTAATCCCACTTTAGCTGCATGCCAAATTTTTCTTGGATCATCTTTCCCAATTTTCATTGTTTTCTTTACAATTTCCCTAACTTTATCCTTCAACTTTCCTGGAAAACCCATGAGATGGGCAATGACATTAGTTTTTTCCATGAAAATGGAAGGTTAATTTTGAAAAAATGGCTAAGTTTGTAAAGGTGGTGTTATCGGGAAGGAAGGAGTAGAGTGCACAATGGAAGTAATACGTCAACCAGCTGAATTATATAGTTGGCTGGAAAAGTTGGGGTGAAGTTATTTTATTCATTTACACATGAATATCTGTCTCTTCTTCGATCTTTCATGACAAAGGACAAATATTTTTATTCAATTATGTATACTTCTGTATTTGTTTAATTAGAATATTTCTCTGGATCAAAAAGGAGTGGATTTTCAGAAGTGGCTGACTGGGATTTTACTTGGATCTGGAGTATATTTAATTGCAATAATATTGAACTAAACAGTTATTTCTCCTCCACAAGTTTAAAAAGGATATATTTATATTAGGGACATTCTTTACTTTTTCTGAGGTATAATGTTGCTTGTGTAATGCGTAGGGCCCGTCTGGACATAAAAAATTTTCTACTTTTTTTGATATCAGCGTTTGGCCATAAAATTTTTAATTTTCACTTGAAGATGAATTTTGAAATTTTTCGAAAATTTGAAAAACTCCAATAAGCTATTTTTCTAAATTTTCACTCAAATCACTCACAAAACTTCAAAAACAACCCAAAATAATATTCATGTCCAAGCACAACTCTAATTTTCAAAAATCATTTTCATTTGAATTTTTTAAATTTTTTTTTTTTGAAATTTTACAATTCTTATGTCCAAACGCCCGCTTAATGTCCTTTGTAATCTCTATTTTTAAAGAAGAAGCAACAGCGAATTCAAGATTTTAATTTGGTAAGTTCAATCTTTAAAATTATGAGTTCAGAATTTAATATTTGTTAAAATTTATTGGAACTACAGATATGGGCTGATATCTCTTTTGGTTTATACAAGCCCAATATATTTATTCTGTATATAATAGATAGGCCCACTTTGGTGTTAATTAATTTGGGCCAAAGAGCTCATGTATAAATAGTAAAGAAACTCGACTCAGACACGGGACTATTATATTCTCTTCTAATCAAAATATCTGGAAGCTTCTCTCCTTTCTATCTCAAATGCCTCATTGTAACCCTCATTTCGTTGATAAGATTCGCTCATATATTGATTATTAACATGGTATCAGAGTAAAGATCTGTGGTTATCTCGTCATGCGCTTCAGATCGATGTTACCCTTGAAAGTTTTCGCTGGAGTTTTTGAGGCAGACGGTCTTCGACGATTTGGTAGTGGTTCTGGCTAATTTTTCTAGTTTTCGGTGGATTTCTCTTTTACTATGTCTGCTTCTTCAAGCTTTAACAACTATAGTGGTGAATTTGTTGCACATTTAGAATTCAAGCTCGTTTGGCAGAATCTAGGGTTTGAGCCTTTTCGCTTTCCCTAATTTTGAAGATCGTTCTCTCTCCAGTTACGATAAAGGCTAGTATATCTGAACTTTTATGTAATTTTTCTGGTGATTGATTGTTATCCTTATTTAAAATGATGAATGATACTCATGAATATGCCAATCCTTCTTCTATTCCTCTTAGTAATTCACACACAGTATTTCATGAAGATGACTATACTCATCCCTGTCATCCCCTGTATGTGCACCCTTCAGACGTATTAGGAACATCTTTAGTGGGAACATGTTATGGTAGTTGGAGAAGAACTGTTCTAGTTGCTCTTTCTAATAGAAACAAAATTAATTTTATAAATGGTACATCTGTGAGACCTCTTGAGGGATCACCATTAGCTAGATAATGGCAACGATGCAATGACCTTGTCATATCCTGGCTAACTAATTCATTATCCAAAGAAATTTATCGAAGTCTTGAATATTTTGAGTATGCTAGAGACAATTGGGCTAAACTAGAAGAAAGGTATGGTAAGACTGATGGTGCTAGAAGTTTTTAGCTTAAAAAGGAACTAGCACACATATCTCAAGGGTCTCTTGATATAGCTTCCTACTTTAATAAGCTCAAACAATTGTGGGATGAGATTGCATATGTTTCTGCTGGTAAGGCAAGGGTATGTACATATGGGGCTAAATCAGCTGATGATGAAGAAGAAAGGGCTTACCAATTCTTGATGGGATTGAATGAGACCTATGTTCAAACTAGAAGCAACATTTCAATGATGAAGCCTCTTCCATCTGTTGGTATAATGTATAGCATTCTTCTGTCTGATGAGAAAAAGAGGCAGGTGTCTGGTGGGACTCAGGTTCCCTCCAATTCAGCCTCATCCAATGCTGGTGTCTCAAAACACGATGTTCCTTCTAACTCTGCTTGGTCCAACACTGATGTGTTAAGGTCTGGGATTCCTTATAGTGTGTCTTTTGAGTCTTCCAAGGCTTTTGTAGTTTGCAAATGCTACAAGAAGCTTGGTCACAATATTGATAGGTATTATAAGATTCATGGTTTTCCATCTACTTCAAGTAAAACAGGACTTTGGGTCCTAAAATATCAGCTGCACATGTTGAGCTTGAGCCTTTTGGTATTCCTGGAGCTCCTTCCATGCATGTTGGTAGTGCTAAACAATCCGAGTCTAAGAGCTTTTCTGCAAGACCTGGGTTTACTAAGGACCAGTATTCCCAGCTGATGATGTTACTTCAACAACAAGCCCATGTCTCTACTTCCCCTTCTGTTGACCTGAGAAGTTTTGTTTTTGTTGATTGACAAAGTAACACATGCATTAACCCGGTCTACGGACAGTATACACAGGTCACAGTCAGATTTAAGAAAAAGGCATGCACGTGCAAGGGATAAGTATAAATGGTCATTTCTGATAATCCCTAAATAAAAATATTGCATGTTTGATAAGGAGAAATACTCCTTACTTGAAAAGAACACTATCCAAGATAAGGAAGGAGTTAGAAGTTGAAGATAACTAGAACTCTAGTTAATCCTTATTCTACTAACTCTATAAATATCAGTTGTGTTGTCTTTTACATGTGACACACATATACAGAAGTGAAAGCAAAAATTAAGAGCAAAATAACAAGGCATTTTGTGAGCAATTCATGTGAGATTCAAGAGTGTGATCCTGAAGCTACATGAACCAGATTGAAGAATCAATTCCATAAAGAGTTTTATGTGTCTTTCTTTATTTCTAGTTTAAAGTGTAGTAGGCGTTTTGAGTTTTACCTTTTAGCTTTCTTACAAGCAAGTTGTACTAGGTACCTTAGTTGTATTATTCATATTAGATTTAACTTGAAGTAGTCGCAACATCCCGTGGCATGCTGCTAAAAGGGTTAGAGTTAATCCTTAGGTTTGCAAGAGGTTGTAAACTTGAGTTATATCTTTCAAGTTAGAGTTAACTTGAAGTAGTCGCAACAGCCTGTGGCTGGTTACAAGGGTTAGAGTTAATTCTTAGGTTTGCAAGAGGTTGTAAACTTTATTATTAGCTCAGAGTTGCTGTGAAATATTTGGGGGAAATCCTACTGGGTAGTAGGTCGTGGTTTTTTTCACCTTTCGAGCCGAATGTTTTTCCCATAAAAATCCTTGTGTTCTTTTACTTTCTGCATTATTTATTTCACAATAGTAGATTAAGGAACGCATATAAGTATCAGGTCCTTCTATAATCCAGTGCATGTAAAATTTAAGCACCACACAAATCACCCTCCCTCACGGTTGCTTCCCCGAAAGGGAGTGCCTTCTAACTATGTGACATCCATTATGAACTTACTTTTTAATGTCCAAACCTTGCATGTTCGTTATCTTGTGTCTCTTCCCAATGGATACAAAGTCAAAGATACTAATATTGGCTCATTGGCTCTATTTTCTGACTTAATACTTCACAATATCCTTTATAGTCCTAGCTTCCAATATAATCTCATTAGTGTTCACAAGCTATTATGTCATGATGCTGATATTGTACAGTTCACCAAGTCTGCTTGTACTTAACAGGGTCCTTCAGTGAAGAAGCCAGTAGTACTTGGGAGACTGGAGAGTGGCCTTTACAAACTATTTCAGCATGCAAATCCACCTGCTCAACAAATTTCTACTATCCGTTCCCCTGGTTCTTTTACTTATGTTCCTTATGTTTTATGTTCTACCCCTGTAGTTAATTCCAATGAACATGTTGATGTTTTTCAACTGTAAATACCATTGTCGCAAATAATAAAGTGAACATTGTTGACATTGTGTGGCATTATAGACTTTGATACATTCCTTTCCTCCAAAATGAAGCACATTTTCAATATTATTTGTATGTTCTCACCTAATCAGTCTTTTATATGTCTTGTGTGTCTTTTAGCAAGACAAACTAGATTGCCTTTCCCTAACAATTCCATGCAGTCCACAACACCTTTTCAACTCATCCATATAGACACTTGGGAGCCTTATTCTACACCTACCTACAATGGATCCAAATATTTTCTAACCATTGTTGATGATTACACTAGGTCTACTTGGACTCACTTAATAAGTGCCAAAATCAATGCTTTTGATCTTCTGAAAAGCTTAGTTACCATGGTTGAAACTTAGTTTCAGTCTCAAGTTAGGACTGCTAAAGCTCTTCTATTTCAATCCTATCTTCCTATTAGATTTTGAGGAGACTGTGTTCTTACTGCAACTTACCTTATCATTTGTGTATACGGCAAAATCGGAGGGTCCGATTCCTTGTCATCAAGGCACTTCAAAAGAACATCTCGAGGGCTCGAGGCTGCAAGAGGCTCATTGACGCTCGACCTTGGGACAATGTTGATCGCGGCTATGGTAAAGGTGGGGAGTTCCCAAGGCACACGACTAGGACTGACAAAGTCTAGTGGGCTACTCTGAACCCAAACCAGGGCGTCATTTAGCTGTCCCATCCCCATATCCATGTAATTAATGTATTTTGTACTACGTTTGGAATTTCCTCCTATATAAAGGAAATCCTTGTCATTTTATAAAGGCCTGTTGCTTCTATTGCTCCACATGAAATATACAAGAACATTCTCTTTGCTCTCCAATATATTCTCTTGATATTATTGCTTCCATTTATTATCTTCATTATTTTTTATCATTTATTGCTTATCAATGGCCATAAAGAGCCTTCGTTGATTTTATTATAACTGTTAGTCACTCCTCGTCTGTCTTCGATATCTCCCAGCTGAGCATCGAAACCAACCTCGAGGCCCCAAATCGACTAGCTCGAGGCCCTGATTGTTAGCCTATTGGTTTGGTTATTACCTTATTCCTAACTCTTATCTCGTTTCTAAGTCTCTCACGTAGCATCAATTGATTTACAACCAGTATAAAATAGATCACGTATTTTTAGAGCTCCATAATCAAATTTAATTGTTATTACCATTTTCACGGTAAACAATTTGGTTCCCTTCTGATCTATTATTTGGAAAGAGTCATTATGAGTTATTATTTGGTTCTATATCTAATTACTCTCATCTTAGAGATTTTGGGTTCCTGCGTTATTTTACAGATACCAAGCCCTATAAGGATAAGTTCCTTCCTAGATCAATTTATTGTGTTTTTGTTATTTTGGGTCCCTTTGCCAAAAAAGGGTATAAACTCTACAACCTGCTTCTAAAACTTGTTTTGTTTCCATATATGTTGCTTTTCGTGAGCATATCTTCCCTTTCCTTCACACTATTAATAATCCCTCTCAGTCTCTTCCTTATCATTGTCCTGCTTCCTTTCATCCCTTCCCTTTTGTTTCCACTCTTGTTAATGACTCTGCTTCTATTTCTTCCCCTCTTTCCTCGCCTTCTGCATCTTTCTATCTCTCCTTCCAGTCCCTCATTTTCCCCTTCTACTTTCTCCTCATCTTCTCCATCTCCTGCTCCTACCATTTTCACTCCTCCTCCAACCTTGAGGAGGTCTTCTAGATCACACAATTCTCCTGTTATCTTAAGTATTTTTTTTCTATTCTTCTTATTTGGTCCTTGCCTCTAGTACATCTGCTCCTACTGTTACTCACATACATGTTCCTGAGCCTCACTCTTATCTTAGGCAGCAATTATCCCTTAATAGCAGGATGCTATGAGAAATGAATTTACGTCTAATAAGACTTAGGAAATAGTTGAGTTACCCCAAAGGCAAAAAATCAATTAGGTATAATTTCATACCTTCGGGACCGTGATGACGCCTAACATCACACTCGCTAGGCAAGCCAACATTATAGGATTTTTCACCTTTTTCCTTTATCTTTTTATAATTAAAAATTTAACAAAAACTAAAGCAGTGGAAATAAGAGCGGAAGTACATAATTAACTAATAATCCGTATGCTAATAACAAAACCGAGATAGTTACCACCCAGAAACTGGTGTCACAACTCACGAACATTCTATGAATACTACAAGTAACGGTCTGAAAGAAAAGTACATCTGTCTCGAAAGAAGATAAAATAGAAATGTAAAACATAGGAGGGGACGCCAGGGCCTGTGGATGCATGCAGGACTACCTTGGGTCTCCTAAGTGAAATATCGCCAACCGATCTCTCGATCAACTACTATCAGCTCCGAAATCTACATAGAAAGTGTAGAGTGCAGTATCAGTACAACCGATCCCATGTATTACTAAGTGCCGAGCCTAACCTTGACGAAGTAGTGACGAGGCTACGGCGGGGCATAAATAATATATCTTGCAACAATTTATAATAAGGAAAAAAGAAAATACAGAATAAAATAGGACAACAACTTGCATTAAATAGATACGGAGCCCAGTCATTCTACCAATACTCAGCTATAACCAATCCTTAAGAGAGTTTCAACACCACAATAATAAATCTCAGCAGAAGAAGAATACATAAGCAAAAAATGATGCAGCGCACATCCCGATACCACTATATAATCAATAACAATATGAACATTCACCCTTACTACTCCTTGTTACGGCGTGCAACCCGATCCCACCAGAACACCCTTATTACTCCTTAATGTATCACCCTTATTCCTCCTGTTGCGGCGTGCAACCTGATCCCACCTGTCCACCCTTATTACTCCTTATTGCGGTGTGCAACCCAATCCTACCAAAAAATCATATTTCACCCTTGTTCCTCTTATTGTGGTGTGTAACCGATCCCACCATATCAGTACCAATCACAAAATAAGAACAAGTATTTCACAAGTTAACTCAAATCCTCCACAACATTTATACCTCAAACCAAAACAACAGAAGATCACTACAATTATGAAACTTCATCAGTTAATACTACACATTGAGATCAACCAAAGTGTACCATGAAGTACCAATAAACCAACGTAAACCAACAATATAATATAATGAAACTATGGAACAATTGATACCTTCAATAAAGAAAACAACATTTAATAAGAAGCAATTAGACATGGAAATATCAATAAGAAGGTAGCAGTTAAGACAGGAAAGCAACATATTAGGAAAAGGGGAAGGGAACATGCTAAACAGATAATTTGGCGGCGCATAGGTACTCGTCACCACACCTATATACCTCACACATGAATTTCACATAGCAATTAAGTCGGGGATCCCTAATCCCTCGAGTCAAGGCTAGACCAAATATTTACCTCAAGCCAACGGGTATTTCAAAGCTCAATTAACTCTTGTTTCCACCTCCAATCCACTCATATCTAGTCATAATTAACTCAATAACATCAATTAACACTAAACAATCAATTCCGATGCATAATTATAGATTCTCCAGTATTTTCCCTAAAAAGTCAAAAATAGACCCCGAGAACACTTGGTAAAAACCCGAAATTCAGACCAAACCCGATTAGCCATTCACCCCGAGCCAGGATATACAATTGGTTTTGGAATTCGACCTCAATTTGAGGTCTAAATCCCCAAATTTTGAAATTTCTAAGTTCTACCCAAAAATACCCAATTCCACCATAAAAAACCTAGATTCTAGGATGAAATTTTGTAAAAAGATGATATATATTGAAAGAAATGAGTTAAGAATCATTTACCTATGATTTGGGGATGAACTTGCCCTAGGAAAATTGCCTCTTGAAGTTTAGGTTTTGAAAAATAGGAGAATGAATGAAAAATCCTGTCTGACCCTTTCACTCAGCTACAAATGTCGCAATTGCGACCTGAGCTTCGCACAAATACGAACAAGCCATCACAAATTCAAAGCACTTCATAGTTCTGCTACCTTCGCAAATACAAAGAAAGTGTTGCATTTGTGAGCATTTGCGATCATACCCCTTCCCAGACTCCCTTTCGCAATTGCGAAGACTTGTTCGCATTTGCGAACTCTGTTGGCTCAGGCTTTCTTCGCAATTAGATAAATACCTCGCAATTGCCATGCCTGCTTGGTTCGCATTTGCGAAGACTGATCTCGTAATTGCGAGATCAAAGGCCTGCTACATACACCAGTTACACCAGCAAATTTCTAAGTTCAAAAATCACTCCGTAGCCTATCCAAAACTCACCTGAACCCTCGAGGCTCCAAACCAAACATGCACACAAGTCTTACAACATTATACAAACTTGCTCATGCGATCAAATCGCCCAAATAACTCCTAGAACTATGAATTTAGCACCAAATTGCATGAAATTTTCAAGATAGTTTCAAAACTTCTATTTTCTCAACCAAAGGCCCAAATCACATCAAATAAATTTCGTTTTCCCCCAAATTTTATAGATAAGGTTTAAATATGATAATAGACCTGTACCGAGCTCCGAAACTAAAATACGGGCCCGATACCAACAAGATCAAATCTTTTAAATTGTTACATTTTCAATCTTATCAATTTCTTTTAAAAATTTATTTCTCGGGCTAGGACCTCAAAATTCGATTCCGGACATACGCCTAGGTCCTATATTTTACTACGGACCTCCTAGATTGTTGGAACATGGGTCTGAATTTGTTTACCCAAAACGTTGAGCGAAGTCAACAAAAATCAACTTTTTAGGCTAAAAATCATCATTTCTTAAATTTTTCACATAAGGGCTATCCGGATACACGCCCAAACTGCGCACGCAAATCAAAGAGGGATAAAATGAGATTTTCAAGACCTCAAAATATGGAATCTAATTCTAAAACAGAAGATGACATTTTGGGTCATCATAGTTACAAATGTGTATAAAAGGTTAAGTACAAAGCTGATGGAAATGTTGAGAGGTACAAAGGCAGACTTGTAGTTAGGGGTGACACTCAGGTAGAGGGTGTTGACTTTCATGGAACTTTTTCCCCTGTTGTTATGATGTCCATTGTCAAGACCTTAATTGTTGTAGCTATAAAACAAAATTGGCCTTTGTTTCAACTTGATGTTAAAAATGCTTTCTTGCATGGTGATCTTGATAAAGAAGTCTTCATGAAGTTGCCTCCTGGTCTTTCTGTACTTTGTTCCGTTGGTGTGTAGATTACATAAATATCTATATAGATTGAGACAAGCTTCTATACAATGGTATGCCAAGCTATCTAAAGCCTTGCACCCTAGAGGCTATGGTCATTCTCTTAATGACTACTCTTTGTTTACCAGAAGTTCTGGCAGTTCTCTGGTCATTCTTGTTGTCTATGTAAATGGTATCATTCTTATAAGGGTTGTTCTATATGAAATTTCTTCATTAAAGAGATTTTTGGATGATCAATTTAAATCAAAGATTTGGGTCTCTTAATTATTTTTTTGGTATTGAGGTATTACATACTGCTTCTAGGGTTCTCCTGTATCAAAGGTAGTTCATCCTTGATGTTTTAACTGAGTTCATTCCTCTAAATGCTCTATTGTTACTTGTCTTCTTGAGCTGAATGTCAAGTTGAAGGCCGGACTTGGTGATCCCCTTCCTAAACCTCAAGGGTACAGAAGTCTAGTTGGTAGGCTTAATTTTCTTACTCATTCCAGACCTGATCTTAGCTTTGCTATGCAACACCTTAGCCAGTTTATGTACCAGCCTTGTGTGGCTCACATAAAGGCTGCCTTACATCTCCTCAGATATCTGCATGGTACTTCTGATTTTGGCATTTTCTTTAACAATTCTTCTTATTTGTCTTTACAAGTTTATTGTGGTAGTGACTGGGCTCATGCCCTGATAGTCGAAGGTCTTTTTCTGACTTTTGTATCTTCCTTGGTAGGAGTCTGGTTGGTTGGAAATCCAAGAAGTAGATTGTGATTTCTTTGTCTTCAGCTGAAGCACAATACATGTCCATGAGTAAAGTTGTGGTAGAAATTACTTAGATTTGCAGGCTGCTTGGTGATATTGGCATACCTTCTGCTCTTCATGTTTCTCTTTTTTGTGATAGTATGTTTGCCATCCATATTGCCAGGAATCTAGTCTTTCACGAGCGGATGAAGCGCATTGAACTGGATTGCCATTTTGTTAGGAGCAAGCTTGCTAAAAGGCTGATTTCCTTGTCTCACACTTCTAGTGTCTCCCAGCTTGCTGATTTCTTCACCAAAATCCTTCCTGGCCCTGCTCATCATTTGCACATTCGCAAGTTTGGGGTTTTGTCACCCTCCAACTTGCGGGGGCTGTTGGAACTATATATATGAATTGATATCTCTTTTGGTTTATATAGGCCTAGTGTATTTATTCTGTATGTAATAGATATGCCCAATTTGGTGTTAATTAGTTTGGGCCAAAGAGCTCACGTATAAACAGTACAGGTATAAACAGTACAGAGACCCGACTCATTAGACACGAGACTATTATTTTCTTTTCTAATCAAAATATATAGAAGATTCTCTCTCTTTTCTCGCTCAAATGCCTCACTGTAACCCTAATTTAGTTGATTAGATTTGCTCGTGTATTGATTGTTAACAAAATTTTATTTTCACATATATTTCTGAATTCTTAAACCCGCAGATATAAAGCTACATCTATCACTGATACGAAGTGTATTCTAGAAAATATCATGCATGGTTTTACTAGGAAGAGTTGTAAAAAAGTGTTAAAACTTTGCAATGTGTTAGTGCAAATTCCTCGGAAAATGATTAGACTTTTATATATGATTTAGGAAAGTCCCTGTTGTTTGCTTTCTTGTTTTTGAACTTGCTTCATTTGGTTTGTTTAAATAAATAACTGAACTTGTACAGGCTTATATGGTCAATCCATTCGTTTAATAATAAAATTACTCGTGACTACAAGGAATTTGCCCTTTAGCTACGATCCCAGTCAAATTTAATCACAACTTATACTTCATTGGGTATATTTATAAAAACTACAAAATTTAAGTTTCCTATATAGTCAATATATAGTGACAACACAGTTGTAAAAGCATTTGTAGGCTAAACAAATGGTATACTCCTATATTTTCTATTTTGTTTGTTCAAAAAGAAATGACAGTAATTATTTATATTTAAAAACTTTTAAATTTTAAATTTCTCATCTTCTAAAATCTGAAATTTAACCTTGATTTTTCAAAGCCTGGTGTAACATTAAAGTATATTGTGAATTCAAAATCATTAACTGTTCCTAATCCTGATTTTCCTAGATTTTGCTCTAGTAAAAGTTCAAAACCTACTAATTTGTCTTGAATTTTATAATCAAAGGTTAACATTAGTGGAAGTATAATGTGAATTCAAAAAAGGTGAATCATTCATGCATTTTGCATTACTAAAGGTTCAAAACTAGTAATTTCCTCTAAATTTTGTATTTGAAGGTTAAGCATTATTGAAGTATAATGTGAATTTAAA
The DNA here is from genome assembly GCA_026770625.1 of Nicotiana glauca. Taxonomy (NCBI): domain Eukaryota; kingdom Viridiplantae; phylum Streptophyta; class Magnoliopsida; order Solanales; family Solanaceae; genus Nicotiana; species Nicotiana glauca. The sequence goes on from MU724659.1 coordinate 57,840, forward strand.
AATCATGAATCATTCCTGGATTTTTCTGTATTTTAAACTAGTAAAGGTTCAAAAACTAGTAATTTATCCTAGATATTGTATTTAAAGGTTAAAAATTATTGAAGTATAATGTGAATTCAAAAACCATGAATTGATCATAAATTTTATACTAAAAAAGGTTCAAAAACTAGTAATTGATTTTGAATTTTGCATTTAAAGGTTAAGATTATTGAAGTACAATGTGAATTTAAAATCATAAATCGTTTTCAGGATTTTCCTGTCTTTTGCAGTAAAGGTTCAAAAACCAATAACCTATCTTGAATTTTGTATTTAAAGTTAAAATTTGTTGAAGTATAATGTAAATTCAAAAATCATGAATCTTTCATGAATTTTCATGGATTTTGCGCTATTAAATGTTCAAAAATAGGAATCGTTTGAATTTTATACTAGTAAAGACTCAAAATTGCTTAAGTACATTATAAATACAAATCAGGAACCATTTATGAATTTTGCACTAGTATATATTTAAAAATTAGGAATCGTTCCTAAATTTTGCAATAGTAAATGTTCAAAAACTAAGATCATTCCTTCAGCAACTTTTAAACTCCAACTATTACAAACCGAAATTTTCACCGTCGGAATTGTGATTGTGCCTGACATTTCACTTGTTAGGCAAGCCAACGTTAGAATAATTTATTTTTTTTAGGTGGTTCAACGATAACATTAATAACAAACTGAAATAACAGATATGTTGTAAGTACAAATGCGGAAGCTAAACAACCAACGTCTATTAAAATTTCCTGAACCTGGTGTGACAAGTGCACGAGCTTCTATAACAATACACATAGAGGATTGAAATAAGTAAAAAGTTGTTTGAATGAAGTTACAGCTAGAATAAAAGAGGATGGTGACTCCAGGAGCTACGGGTGTTGAATAGCCGTACCTCAAGTCTCCACAAATGTCCGATCCGAGCTCGCTAGTAACCGCCACTGGGACCGTCTCCAAAATCTACACAGTGTGTAGAGTTCAGTATCGGTACAACCAACCCTATGTACTGGTAAGTGCCGAGCCTAACCTCGATGAAGTAGTACCGAGGCTAAGGAGGGTCACTTACGCTAAAATCTGTACGCAGTCTATAATAATGATAGAATAATTGAAATACAGTACAAAATTAAACAACCAACAGGAAATGATAACCACAGCCTCGAAAATAAATCAGTATAGTCCAAAATTACCAATCTATACCAGCTCAAATAAAAATACCAGAAAACAATGAAACTCAAGAAATAGAAACATATAGGTTGTTGCGGTGCGCAACCCGATCCCACCAGACAACACATAGTCCTCCCTTATTCCACTATAACATTATCAATAAATAGTATATATGTTTGTTGCGGCGTGCAATCCGATCCCACCATATATCAATATCAATTTCATAATTTACCTCTATTTCACCATATTAATCCACCCTTATTTCACTTGTTGCGGTGTGCAACCCGATCCCACTGTACATACATATTCAACCTTATTCTACCATATCAATCCTCCCTTATTACACCTGTTGCGGCGTGCAACCCGATCCCACCATATCAATGTCAACCAGTTAATGTAAACAGTCAAATCAACAAGCAATCTCACAAGGCCTTTACGATAAATAGATACCATCTGAACCAAGAAAAGAGAACCTTGTTCACTATAGAATCTAAACAAATAATACTATACATCGAGACCAAACCAACAATTTACAGTCAGAAGGTAAGAACAAGTCAAATTACGCAAATAGCAGAGATTAGGGGAACTATGAAAAGAGCTAAAATGGTTAGCAGAAGATAATGTTGATTAATACGTAGCAATTAAGCATAAAAAGCATTTAGAGCATGTAACAATTAAGATATGAGGGAAAACAATTAAGGAAAAGCGATAAATCAGGAAAAACAGATAATTCAACGGCATATAAGAACTCGTCACCTTGCATATACACCGCTTTCATGGAATTCACACAACACAAAGTTCGAGGGTTTCTAATTCCCTCAAGTCAAGGTTAGACATAACACTTACCTCGCTTCAAAAGCCACTCAAAGCTCAATTACATCTTTGCCTATCAAACACGCCTCCGAACCAACAATATCTAGCAAATTACCAACCAAATATTTTAAAATAAGCCTTGGGAATCACTCATGATCGATAAAAATTCAATTTAGGCCATTATTGAAAAAGTCAACAAAAGTCAACATCGGGCTCGCTTGGTCCAAACCCTAAATATGGACCAAAATCAGATTATCCATTCACCCTCGAGCCAGGATATGTAATTTGTTTTGGAATGAGATCTTAATTTGAGGTCTAAATTCCAATTTATCAAATCCCCAAATTCTACCCAAAAATCCCCAATTCCACTATAAAAAATTTAGATTTTAGGTTGAAGATTTGTGAAATGTAATGAAAGATCGAATGAAAATGAGTTACAATCAACTACCAATGTTTTGGGGGATGAAATGGTCTTTGGAAAATCGCCTATTGTGTTTTAGGTTTTGAAAATTTGAAGAATTAATGAAAAATCCCGTCTAAGTCTATTTTCATTAGCTGCAGATGTCACATTTGCGACCTGAGCTTCGCAATTGCGAAGCTCGCAAATGTAAAGGGACCATCGCTGTCACGACCCGGATTTCCCACCCTCGGGAGTCGTGATGGCGCCTACTAGTGTGAATTAGGCAAGCCAATTATGAGTACAATTTACCCATTTTATGTTCATTATCAATTTCGAAGTAATAACATTTACACAACAGAATTTAATATAAGCGGAAGGAAACAATAAACCACTTGTACATGAATATCTAACACAACTGTTTGAGTCTCAACTACCAAGAACTGGTGTCACAGTTTCACAGACGATCTGAGAATACTACTAATAAAGGGTTTAAAAGAAATAAATACAACATTGTCTCTAGAAATGTATGAAAGAAACAGGAATAGTAGATAGAAGGAGACACCAAGGCCTGTGGACGCCTGCAGGATTACCTCGGGTCGCCTGATGATCAAGAATCAGCAATCTCACTACGGTCCGAAGTCCACAACACTGGGGTCTGCACAAAAGAGTGCAGAGTGTAGTATCAGCACAACCGACCACATGTGCTGGTAAGTGTCTAGCCTAACCTCGGCGAAGTAGTGACGAGGCTAAGACCAGACTTCCAAATAAACCTGTGCAATTTAACTATATACAGCGGAAAAGAAGTACAGAAAGAAACACTCATATACAGTCAAGTATGGGAGGAGAAAAACATGCTGCGAGGAAATATCTAATAGTAACAGAAGGGCAACACATAAATATGAGGATCACCACAGTTCAACTAAAAATGGAAAGGGAAAATCATGCTGCGGGGTACAACAAGTATCAACAGGGAATCGACAATTTAGTGTAGGAAAACCAAAACACAGTTATCAACAAAAATCAGGAAATTAAAAACAAGTGCATGACATCACCCTTCGTACTTTTACTCTCTCTCACCAAAATAATACACGGTATCACCCTTCGTGTTTTACGCTCTTCCTTACCCAAACAACAATCACAAGGCAAATATGGTAAAGGAATCTATAACCTCGAAATAAAATCAAGTAATAACAAAAAATTAGTGAATAAACGTAAGGGACAACATAACTCAATTATCTGCAAGAATTAGGGAAATCAAGGATAAGTACACGGCATCACCCTTCATGCTTTTACTCTCGTCCTCACCATAGGAATCAATACAATAGGCACGTAATGGTACATCGTGCGGCACGACATCACCTTTCGTGCTTTACACTCTTTCCTCACCATGAAATCAATATAATAGGCGCATAATGGTACATCGTTCTCGTGCGGCACGGAATCACCCATCGTGCTTTATTCTTCACAAAACGAACAATGCACGGCATCACCCTTCGTGCTTTAACTCTCTTCCCCACCCAAACAATAATCACAAACAATAGGGCAAGGACATAAGGAAATTTCGCAATAAGGATCTCGGCAAGGGAGCAACAAGTCAATAATTAAATCGCGGAAAGGGAACAACATCAATAACATCAACATCCCGGCAAGGGAGATAACCAATAAGGCAACAATATCCGGGTAAGGGAAAAATTAAATTACTTCTTTTCTCTTTTTTACTTTTACTTCACAATTCACTTTACCACTTAATCCAATGCTCCAAAGGGTTCAATCAACTTATTTACTTTCAAAATTCATAATATAACTTAAGCCAGTGCTCCTCGATGCTCAAAGACCACAATTACTTACACAACTTTCCGCAACAAATAATAATCAGCTCTAAAGCATAGATAATACAACAAAGTCATGAAAATCAAAATATAAGACTCGCGGGCATGCTTGAATCTAACGTATAGATACTCATCACCATGCCTATACATCGCACTAAAAATTATCACACAGCAAATAGGACTCGACTCCTAATCCCTCAAGCTAAGGTTAGACCAACCACTTACCTCGAACTTCCACGGGCAACTCAAGCCTCAAACACCGCTTTTCCCTTTGAATTTGGCTCCAAATCAATCGTATCTATACATAATCAACTCAATAATATCAATAAATGCTAAACAATCCAATTCCACTACTTAATTATAGTTTTCCAATCATTCTCCCCAAAAATCCAAAAATCGACCCCGGGCCCGTTTGGTCAAAATACGAGGTTCGGACAAAAATCAAATCACCCATTCACCCATGAGACCAAATATATAGTTATTTTCAGAATTCGACCCCAAAACGAGGTCTAAATCAAAATTAATCAAAAAGCCCTAGTTTTACCCAAACCCCTAATTTTCTATCCTTATTCACATGATTTAAGCCTAGAAATATAATGGGTGTTAATGGAAATTGAAGAAAATGAGCCTAAGATTACATACCTATGAATTTGTGGTGAAATCCTCTTTCAAAAATCGCCCAATTTGGAGTTAAGGTGAAGAATTTATGAAATTTTGAGTGAATCCCGAAATGCTACTATTTTCTGGTCTTTGAAAATAGTTGGGCAAAATTGCCCTTCGCGTTCGCGACAGGCACTTCGCGTTTGCGATGGGTCAGGTTGGGTAAGCCTTCATGTTCGCGGACAATGGCTAACGTTGACGGAGTAGGAACTCCTCGAGCCTCGCGTTCGCGTACTAAGGATCGAGTTCGCGATGAATAAATTGGTGACCCCTCCTAGAACCTTACGCGTTCGCGAGTGGAGGGATAGATTCGCGAAGGTCTCCCCCCTAACTTCGCTTTCGCGTCTCAACCTTTGCATTCGCGAACAAGAAATTGGGCACCTAGGATCTTTGCCTAACGTGTTCGCGATAGGGACTATGCGAATGCGAAGGGTAAAATCCCTGGGCACTGAACAACAAAAACCTGCAACTTTTCTTAAGTCAAAAACCTCCCGAAACACATCCGAAACACACCTGAGCCCTCGAGGCTCCTAACCAAACATAGGTACTAACTCAACAACATCATACAAACTTATCCGCGTGATCAAATCGCCAAAATAACCTCAATTACAATGAATTAAACCTCAAAATCAAAGGATTTTTCTCAAACTTCATAAAACATCAACTTTAGCATTTTAGGTCTGTATCACGTGAAATAGCTGCGTGAATTGTTCTTAAGTCAAAGCTGATGAACTCACTGGTCTAGCCAAAAAATAATATCTCCAATGGGTCTTGGCGAATCTAGACAAGCGAAAAGTAGTAAATCGACCCCATTGGTCTCTACGATCCCCATGTTCCTGAGAACCTCATGACAACTATCTAGATAATATTGGGGATCCTCAGAAGATGCATCACTGAAAGTAATAGTGAAGAGCTTGATGGAACTTATCCAACCTCCACAAAACCTCCGAAGACGTAGCTGATCTATCACCAGTCTGAGCTGCTGCTCGGCTGAAGAAGCGGTACATGACCATGCCATTCGCAAAAGGACAAGAGTAGATGTTTCAATTTAGCATTTGAGAGAAAAAAATCGCACGGCAGGGAAGAATAAAAGTGAAACTTTTCCGAACTCTGTAGCCTCTGGGGGATAACTACAGACGTCTCCGTACCGATCCTTGAGACTCTACTAAGCTTGTCTGTGAACTGTGAGACCCTTGTAACCTAGAGCTCTGATACCAACTTGTCATGACCCGGATTTTTCACCTTCGGTATTCGTGATGGCGTATACTAGTGTGATCTAGGCAAGCCAATTATGAGAACAATTTACCCATTTTGTGTTCATTATCAATTTCGAAGTAATAACATTTAAACAACAAAATTTAATATAAGCGGAAGGAATTAATAAACCACCTGTACATGAATACCTAATACAACTGTTTGAGTCTCAACTACCCATAACTGGTGTCACAGTTTCACAGATGATCTAAGAATACTATAAATAAAGGGTTTGAAAGAAATAAATACAACACTGTCTCTAGAAATGTATGAAAGAAATAGGAATAGTAGATAGAAGGACACGCCAAGGCTTGCAGACGCCTGCAGGACTACCTCGGGTCGCCTGATGATCAAGAAACATTAATCTCACTGCGGTCCGAAGTCCACAACACTGGGGTCTGCACAAAAGAGTACAGAGTGTAGTATCAGCACAACCGACCCCATGTGCTGGTAAGTGTCTAGCCTAACCTCGGCGAAGTAGTGATGAGGCTACAACCAAACTACCAAATAAACCTGTGCAATTTAACTATATATAGAAAAAAAAGAAGTACAGAAAGAAACACTCATATACAATCAAGTATGGGAGGGGAAAAACATGTTGCGGTGAAACATCGAATAGTAACATAAGAGCAACACATAAATATGAGGATCACCACAGTTCAATTGAAAATGGGAAGGGGAAATCATACTGTGGGGTAGAACAAGTATCAACAGGGAACCAATAATTTAGTGTAGGGAAACTGCAACACAGTTATAAAAAAAAATTAGGAAATCAAAAACAAGTGCACGACATCACCCTTCATGCTTTTACTCTCTCTCACCAAAACAATACACGACATCACCCTTCGTATTTTACGCTCTTCCTTACCCAAACAACAATCACAAAAAAATATGGTAAGGGAATCTATAACCTCGAAATAAAATCAAGTAATAGCCAAAAATTAGTTAATAAACGTAAGGGACAACATAACTCAATTATCAGCAAGAATCAGGGAAATAAGGGACAAGTGCACGACATCACCCTTCATGCTTTTACTCTCGTCCTCACCATAGGAATCAATACAATAGATACGTAATAGTACACCGTGCGGCACGACATCACCCTTTGTGCTTTACACTCTTTCCTCACCATGAAATCAATATAATAGGCACGAAATGGTACATTGTGCAGCACGGCATCACCCTTCGTGCTTTATTCCTCACAAAACGAATAATGCACGACATCACCCTTCGTTCTTTAACTCTCTTCCCCACCCAAACAACAATCACAAACAATAGGGCAAGGAAATAAGGAAATTTTGCAATAAGAATCTCGGCAAGGGAGCAACAAGTCAATAATTAAATCCCGGAAAGGGAAAAATATCAATAACATCAACATCCCGACAAGGGAGATAATGGTCGCAGCCAACTCCACACTACTAAAAGGTAGGAGAAGAGGGTCGCTATAGCTTTTACCTGATATGACGGCCGGGATCAAATCCTCAGAGACCTAGAAGGGAATTTAGGTATCTATTTAGAATAGAATTGCATATGTGCTCTTAAATGATATACTCCTCATTTTTGGGTTTTTCTATTATAAATTACCATTATCAAACTACTTATCAAAATTAGACTATGCTACGAGATAATTACTAATGTTGTATATAATGGGAAGAAGGGCACTAGGGTCGTGATATCACCTAGGTGGCTAATTGATGGGTAGATGTTACTAAGGTTCGATTGACATAATTGGGGCTTATGCTATAACCGTTACACAATTTTACCCACTCACACACCTTTCGGTAGAGAGAGTGATATTTCCCAATTGACTCTCTCGAGAACAAATGGGTAGGAAAATTAGATCAAGCAACTAGGGTTCAAGTAGGGTGATTACTCTCTCGAGGTTTAACCCGTTAATTGGGACTATCATTTCTCATGAGTCCATCCCAATTCTTTGTTGGATTAATTTTGGAGACTTAAACTCTCTTTCTCTAGAAGAGTCAAATCCACAGAGCACAAATCAGTGTTTGCAACCACCAATTCGTAGATTAATACATAAAATCAATCCAAATAGCAAATACCCATAGTCAATCTAACCCTAGATAGCAACACCCATCAATTACCCACACTAGGGTTGAGCCACAACCCTAGCTAATGGGTTTAGCTACTCATGTTTGAACAAGAAAATGAAGAAATAGATGAAGAACAAGACATAATAACTAAATGCTAAATTAAATTACAAGAATCTATCGTTAATTTGAAGTTAAGATGCCAAAAATGGCTACAAAATGTGTTCTCACGAGCGCATATGAGTTCTCACGATAAAAGATGAACTAAAAATGGTAAAATGTTCTATTTATACTAATTTGTAAAAACTGGAAAAAATACCCTTGCGGGGTCATGCGGGCCGCACAGAATGGACCGCAGTCGCACAAGGCTCTTGGATTTCAAAACTTGGTTCTCTGAAGTTGGGCTCCGCGGACCGTGCAGAATGGACTTTGACTGCAGAGGCAGCTAGTGTGGTCCGAACAAAGATGACCGCAGACCGCAAAGGCTTGGAATCTAGCATTTTCAACTCTCTGAATCTCTACTCCGCGGACCGTACAAAATGGTTGTGTAGCCGCGAAGCCTTCACCGCGGATCGTGCAATATGAACGGCGGCCGCATTGCCTAAAGCCTGGTTTTGTCAACTCTCTGAATGCACAGAATGGATTGCGGCTGCACTAGATGTTTTGTTTAAAACACACTCTCTGATTCTACCTAGTGCGGACCACACAAAATTGAATGCGGCCGCACTAGGCCTTTTTCCCCTCAGTTTGCCTTGTCTTTGATACTTGAGAAGGTTTCACTCCTTTTTGAGCCGATCCTAGAAATTTTGTTCACTTTGTCGATCAAACCTGCAATCAAGCACAATTATGAGCCTTGTGGGACTATTTTGTAACAATTTATAACCAAAGCGTAAGCAAGAAGGAGTATAAAACATGGTAAAATCCCTAGTTATCAACTCCCCCAAACTTAAGCTTTTGCTTGTCCTCAAGCAAACAAAATAAGACCCACCCCTTAAGGGAAAATCCAAGTATTTTTAGCTGTCCTAAAGTATCCTAAACAAGCATCAATTGGGACTAACAATTTCCCTCAATACAAATGAATCATTAACAACTTTTAACCTTTGAAAAACCATGGATCAAGTGTGACACAAGAACATCAAGAGTTGACTCATTACATCAAAGGATTCTCTCAATTACTTTGGTCGCTGTGGAACCCAAACTCACACATCCTCAACTTTACCTAAGCAAACCTTACCTTTTAGAGTATTGACACACAAACCGAGTTTAATGGGAATTCACTCATCTCTCTCTAGAAAAAGGTCACAAGTCCGGCTCTAGGTACCATATGCTTGACCCTCATGTAATTATCCACTAATGCAAGCGCCATTCTACTCAAGATCATATAAGGCTTTTGTGGAGTCAATGTGAAGGCTTTTGGGTAAGGGTAGGACATGTTTTTGTTCAAGTGGGTTCAATCTTCCCTTAAGAACTTCTTTTGATTCATTTGGTACAAATCTCTTGACTCTTTGAGTCATTTCACTTCTTTCTAAGGGGCTAGAAAGACACATTGTTACTCTTTCTTATGCATTTCAATTCTTTTCTCCTCTTTAAATTTTTCCACACCTTTCTTTCTTTTACTTTTTTTTCTTGAATCCCTTCTTATTATTTCTCACATTGAGCATTCTTTTTGTCTTTTTGCTTTTATTTCCTTTTTATTGCCTTTCCTTTTCTTCATTTTTATGCCTTATACTACTTTGTTGTCATCCTCGTCTCTCCCCCCAAACTTATATTTTTGCCATGTGCTCAAGGAAAGAACGGGTGCCAGGAAAGGTTATATTTTAGAACAGGTATAGGCTTGTAACATGGTTCTTGAAAGAAGAAGGTCTAAGGCTCAAAAGGGTTAACTAGGGACCATATCATTGGTAGGCTGGAAGTGTTCAAAATGTCATTTTGGGTCAAGGAGAGCCTATAATCACTTCTCAAGTCAACTTCCACTTAGGATTTCGCCTCAATAAACATTCGGGGAAAGTTCTAGACCAATGGCTCGGGACATAGACTCACAATTTGAATTCTCACAACACAATCTAAGAGATTGCTAAAGACATCGAGTCGGGGTCCCACAACAACCTTAGATACGATATGATCACAAAATGGTCCCGAAAAAATACTTGATGATTATCGGCCAACGCAAGAGTCTCAAGGCCACAACTTTCACCATCCTAAATACAATATTTTGTCTTTGGCCATGGCATCAAAGTCAAATGTTCTAGGCCCAAGTGAAGCTTTTCTTGAGGTACCCTTAACTATAAACTACCAAAAAAACAAGAAAACAAAAAAATGGAATCAAACCTTTAAGAAGGTTGTCACGCCATCCATCATCGGGAAGATCCACCCGGTTCACACAATACTCCACCCTTGGAAAAAATTGTGGCATTAAGAAAACTAGGGGCTTATTAAAAACGTCCAAAACAAAATAAAAGGCTACGAGCCTATATAAGAAGCTAAAAACAATTTTTTTTTGCGAAAATAGAAAATAGAATGAATATGTACAATAGGGGATTAGAATATAAAATGGGGGATGAATATATACAATAATGTAACTTTATATACAGACCAAAGGAAATATAAAAAGTACGATAAAAGTAACCGAATGTAAGACTATATACAGACCAAGTGAAAATTAAAGAAATCATAAACTAAATCAGTATGTGTATGTGTATATATATATATATATATATATATATATATATATATAGTTA
>MU724659.1:69770-99127 GCA_026770625.1 Nicotiana glauca
TATATATATATATATATATATATATATATATATATATATATAGTTATATATATATATATATATAGACACACACACACAGACACAATCATCCAAGGATAAATAGGGCACACCCCCTCAAATAAAGGCTTGTATTATCCCTAATGCCAACTAAGCTAATAAGCACCAAAAACATAATGAAAGGATATAGGAATTCCCTAAGCCTCCTTCGTCTACATGGGAACATGAGTGGTCCCCAAATCCTCTGTATGCTCGGGAACCTCAGACTGGTTCCCGGTCTCCTACTGCTCAGCTGCTGGGACCTGGGACTGGACCTGGATCGGCTGTGGATCTGGTACATCCTGTGGCTGACTGGAGGAAGCCTCCGGTGCGTCCACCAACTGGATGATTGACTCATCTGCACTGGGGAGCTTCCTCTTCTTCCCAGGAAGCCTATGTGTCTGCTCCTGCTGTGGATCTACTGTTGGTACTGCTGCTGGAGCTGGATCCTCAAATAGCAAGTCTAAGGGTAGCTGATTCGCTTTCAGCTTGTCCACATCTGCTCTAAGCTCCTTCACAGACTCCTTGGAAGCCCGTGTTTTGCACAATTTCCTGTACTTCCTGGCAAGCTCTTTTAAAGCCTTGCCGTGTGAATTCACTGCCTTAAACAGCGCATCCTGAGTACTAATGATCTTTTCTTGGTTCTCCAGGACCTTCTTTAATGTGTCCTCAATGGACCGTCGAACCTGCGCTGGTTGTGGTGCCGACTGAGCCACAATGGTAAAAGATAGTGTAGACAATATGGATGACACAACTGAAATCTAGTTGTTCAGGCTATGAAGTGTTTGACTCAGCTGGTGGGCGGTGATAAGATGGGCCCGGGAAGACGGAATCCCCGGACCAGCTGAAGTAGAAGGACCAGCTGTGGTGGAAGGTCCCGGAGGTAACTCAACGGTAGTGGAGGCAGGCTCAGTGGAGAGGTCTACCGCAACCGGCTCTTCAGACTGGCCAGTTGGAGCAGAGGCATGCGGCTTGTAATTCTTGTCCTTAGGGCTGTTTGACCCTTTCAAACTGTACCACGAAAATGGAGCCACAGGTTTTAACTTGATATCGAAAGGTCTCTTCTCCACCTCTAGGTCCCGAAAATACATAGTGAGGGTGTTGGGAAAAGGATAGTTTCGGTCATGCTCAAGCCCTACTGCAGAAATGACGCGAGACATAACATTGCCCATATTGATAGGATATCCCGCCATGATAGATGAAACAAGAACAACCCGAGCAAGTGGAATAGTCTGATCATGGGTAGTGGGGTCAAGCCAACTACACATAAAAGTCAACCACCCCTAGCCTCAAAGTTAAAGGTCTTCCAAAATATTTTGGTCCCTGCTTGAAACCACTCTGGAACAGTACCCGGAATTGCCAGGTATGAAGCTAACCATGGACGAACCTCTTCACCAATTGCAAACTTTTCATTGTAAAGGGTCTCATCTTCTTCATCGAACCCCATGTATTCATTGAGTGCCTTCCCAGTAAATACCACCTTTTTGTTCCGCACTTTAGTCACTTTAGTGCCCTTCAAGATGTGGGCCACATTGCTATAGAACTCTTTGACCATGTGCTCATTTGCCTTAACACATTCACTCCGAAAATGCACCAAACCCACTCGAGTTTGAAACTGTCTATGCACATTTGGGTCTAGGGGTAGAAGGTCTCGCTCAATAAAACTCCTCTCCAGAATCAGCTTTTGTAGTGGCAACCATTTCCTAAACTTGTGGATTGCTACCTGACTGACGAACCTATCCTCCCAAGCTGTGGGATTTATAGTTCGGTCAACACCCCTAACCTAAGGTTCACCACCCCCTTGTACCTCTCTAGCACCTTGAATCTCCTCCTAGCCTTCTTTTGCACTCTCCCCAGACAAAGAAGCTGTGGGGGAGGTGGAGTAGTCCCCACTACCGGATGCCGAGCCCTCAGATGACTCATGCACAACATTGATTGGCCGTTGGATAGTAGGTGATGGCGGAGAAGTATCATCAATCAATCTAAACCTTCCGGGCCAGTTAGGGATATGAGTGGGAATGGAATCTGAAGAAATATCCCGTGAAGGCACGTACTCACTCCCCAAAGAATGAGAAGCAACTTTGTCTATATCTTTTATTAGCTTCCTTGTCTTTTTCATGCTTTCCCAAACTTGGGAAGTGAGTTTTATCATCTTGCCTTTGCCTCCATGGGAGGAGTCACCTCTGCCGGGTTGTTTGGTGCCCTTTCCTCTTTGCTTTACCATTATGTGCAAGCACACAGATTTAATATTGTTAGTCTAAGCACAAGAAGTGAAACAAATGAAGAATGAATTGTAGAATAGAAGCCTAAAAGTTGCAGAACATGTTGCAGATACAGTGCACCGCGGCCCGCACAAAAAGTTGTATGGCCACACAGGAGGCACCACAGACCGCATAAAAGCCACTGCGATCCGCATTAGGGCAAAGTCTAGAAAACCACCTCTCTGAATCTCCCTATTGCGGACTGCACAAAGTGGTACCGCGACCACGGTGGGTCAGTGCGGACGGCACAAAGTGCAATGCGGCCGCACTGGACACAGTTCAACTTTCAGAATATAAGTACCACGCTCCGCATAGAGTTATACTGCGGACCGTATCAGGGCACCGCAGACCGCACTAAAGTGACCGCGGTCCGCGAAGAGTGCTAAGTTACGGCACTGAGTTAGGGTTTCTAAAATTTGCAATTTTTTCAAGTTTTTCACCTAATGTGTCCCTACTCAATTTACCCAGTCATTATGCACATCAAGAACACCAGAAACTAGCACTTAACTAACATTAGCTAACAAAATTGAGAAAAACGGGAACAAAAAGAAGTTACAGGCTAATGGTAATGAAATAAAAGCAAAAGTAATCAATTAAACGTGCAATGGATGTGTGAAATATTACCAAATATGAAGATGAGATGCAATTAGTCAATCTTAAGCAAGAATTTACAGTCAAGGGGAGTATGAACAGTACTTTAGGTATCAGAGTGTTAAAAGCCCGAAAAGGGTAAATGGTGACCCTTGGGATCTATTTATAGAAAATAGTGGGACCCATCCTTACCTACCAGCGCGGCCGCATAAAATGGACTGCGGACCGCACTAGGTTTATGCGGAAGAAGCTTGAGAAGGAAACCTCCGCGGTCCGCACTAAATGAAATGCGGCCACGGTGGCAAACTTTAGAGAGCACATCACATGGGCCATACCAGTGTGGACCGCGGCTGCACTGGCAACTTCAGAGACTGTTCAATTTTTTCAACTTGATTTGCACTGCATCAACACAATCCCTGCAATATCTCACAACCAATTAGCCCAAAAAATCCTAAACTACAAAGAAAATCAAAAAAAAAAAGAAAAAGACATAGGTTGCCTTCCAAAAAGCGCCTGATTTAACGTCGCGGCATGGCACGTGTTACTATCACATCACTTCAAATAAAGAAATGCCACCACATAGCTCTCATCAAGCTCTCCAAGAAGGAATAAAAAGCACGCCCACCAAGACGATCTAGTATTTGGTCAATGAATGGAAATGGATAATGATCCTTGCGGGGAACTTTGTTCAATTTTCCATAATCCATGCAGCCCTGCCAACCTGCAACTGTTCTTGTAGAAATCCACTCATTTGAGATTTTGTCACAATAGTCATGCCACCCTTCATGGGTGTGCACCGGAGAAATCCAAGAATTGTTAGGAACAGGGTAGACCACCACTTCTTGCATCACTTCATCTAATCTTCTTTCATGCTCCAAGGAAGGCTTCGCATTATCCTCCAAGAGAATTTTTGACATACGAGATGAAAGACTGAGTTGTGGAGAAAATGGTTTCAATTCCAACACCGGTGACTCCTCAATTGTTGGCATTGTTAGTGGAATTTCTCGGTTTTCAAGATCCAAAGACAATTTACTAGGCTTATAAGATTCCATAGCATGTAAAGCATCTATGCACATTACTCTACTTGCATCATCACTGACATCCCAATTTAGAGGCACGCCTACAAGGGGATCTTCAACATTACTCATAGAACTTGTATTATCCAATATCATAGATGTGACAATGTCCACAAATAAGCACACCACGGTGCCATTAGGTTGCCTCATGGATTTTCAAATAAGGAAAACAACCTTCTTATCTCCCACTCGGAAAGTTAGCTCACCCGCTTCAACATCAACCAAATCCTTCCCCGTTGTTAGGAAAGGTCTCTCAAGAATAATTGGGACTTCAAAGTCTACTTCACAATCCAATATGATAAAGTTGGCCAGCAATATGAATTTTTCCACCCGGACAAGTACGTCATCAATTATACCCAAAGGTCGCTTCATCGACCGATCCGCCATTTGAAGTATCATTGAGGTTGTCCTAGGTTGCCCAATTCCCAAAGTATTGAAGACCGAATAAGGCATCAAATTTATGCTAGCACCCAAATCACAAAGGGCTTTGGCAAAATCCGCACTACCAATAGTGCAAGGGATAGTAAAAGCTCCGGGGTCTTCAAGTTTCAGGGCCATAGATTGAATGATAGCACTCACTTGATAAGTCATCTTAGTTGTTTCACACTCCATCGACCTCTTCTTCGTTACCAAATCGTTCATAAACTTTGCATACCTCAGCATTTGCTCAAGTTCCTCCACTAAAGGCACATTATTGTAAGACTCTTCATCATTTCAATGAACTTTTGAATTGGTTATCAACCTTTTGCTTTGCTAACCGTTGAGGATAAGGTGGAGGTGGCCTAGGCAAAGGTGCCTTGGCTTTGGGCACCACTGGCTCGGGCATATCAATCACGTGTTACCTAGATGGGTTTACGACATCTTGTGTTTCCACCTAGGCCTCATCAATATCTATCCTCACTTCATTGTTCACATTCGTCTCAACTACATCTTTAACAATCAAAGGACTCACATCTTCTTGGACCCCAAAATCATTATCCACAACTTGATTTTCTTGCAAGGCATGCACATCACTGCCTCTCCCACTTCCTGTTATAACTGCCATCCCATGATTGTTATCTCCCTTCGGGTTAACTATCGTATCACTTGGTAGAGCACCCTTAGGTCGAGTATTCAACGATTGAGAGATTTGGCCTAATTGCACCTCCAAATTTCGGATAAAAGTATTGTGGGAAGCCAATTGGGAATCAGAATCTTGGTTCCTCTTCATCATTTGTTTGAACATCATTTCTATTCTTCCCATATCATTACTCGAAGAACTAGATCCTTTATTTTGAAACGGAGGCGGATTGTTCGGCTGTTGGTACATCGGGGGCCTTTGAAAGCCTTGCCTCCGGTTGCCTTAGTTTCCATTGTTGTTCCACCCGCCTGACCATTGTTGTTCCAATTGTTGTTATTTACATTCCAATTCCCTTGATTGCCCGAATTATTGTTCCCCCAATCTCTGCCTTGGTTGTTGTTGTTCTAATTACCACCACCTTGTTGATTGCCCCAATTTCCTTGGGTCGCCATTGTTAATTTGAAGAGTTTCCTCGATTGCCTTGATAGTTATTGACTTATTGAACCTCTTCGCTTTGCTCATCATAACGCTCATTTGAAAAACCACCACCATCATCATATTGATCACAATTTCCTTGAGTTTGTTGCCTTCTTTGCCTTCTCTTAAGCATATTCACTCCTTCTATGGCATTGACTTAGAGAGAATTTTGGACTTGTTGCAATTGCGCCTTCGCCAATTGATTCATAGTAGTAGTAAGCTCGGTAATAGCTTGACTATGGTCATGCAACTCATTGTGCAAATGGATGACCATGGGGTCACCCTGGGGCACAGTTGCTCAGCTTTGCTATGCGGAAGAAGTGTCGGCCATTTCATCCAAAACATCACAAGCTTCATTGCAAGGAAGCTTCACAAAGTTGCCTCTGGCCAATTGGTTCACAATGCACTGATTCCCCACTAAAAGTTTTGTTGAATCATCATATCCGTCATATCATTATTTGGGCACTCTTTCATCATTGTTCTAAATCTCTTCGCCAAAATTTCATCTCGAAGTGCCACCATGTGACTTGGCGAAAAGAACTTGGAAATAAAATTGTCCGCCAATTCATCCCATGTTGTGATGGAATGATTGAGAAGACTTTCTAACCAATCCAATGCTTTACCCCTAAGAGAAAATGGGAAAAGCCTCAATCTCAACGCATCCTCAGACACATTTGTTTGCTTGCTACCCCAGCATGTATCTACGAACCCCTTCAAGTGCTTGTAGGCATTTTGATTGGAGGCACCCGTAAAATTCCCTCGCTGCTCGAGCAAGGTCAACATGACATTTGTGATTTGAAAGTTCCCCGCTCGGATTCGGGGAGGAATGATGGCACTAGCATATCCTTGATTTGGGAGGACTCTTGGAGCCACTCTTGGCGGTTGCGGAGGAGGGTCTGGGATATTATTGTTGTCATTTGCATTGGCCTGATGGCCTCTACATGGAGCTTGAGGTAAAATAGGAACCTCTTTTTGATCAAGATCATCTACCTCATCCTCCGCATTCACATAGCCAAGAGGGTCATTAGCATTGAAAGCCATTTGTACCTGAGTAATCGACACAAACAAAATTAGTAACAAGAAGTAATGAAGAACAACACACAAAACTACTAAATAGATAGCCAAAAACCATAAGCTCCCCGGCAACAGTGCCAAAAAGTGATCGCATCCAACTCCACACTACTAAAAAGTAGGAGAAGAGGGCCGCAATAGCTTTTACCCAATATGAGGGCCGATATCGAATCTTCAGAGAGCTAGAAGGGAATTCGGGTATCTACTTAGAATAGAATTGCATGTGTGCTCTTAAATGATCTTCTCCTCATTTTTTGGGTTTTTCAACTATAATTACTATTATCAAACTACTAACTAAAATTAGACTATGCTACGAGATAATTGCTAAAGTTGTATCTAATGGGAAGAAGGGTACTAGGGTCGTGACATCACCTAGGTGGCTAATTGACGGGTAGATGTTATTAAGGTTCGATTGACATAATTGGGGCTTATGCTATAACCGTTGCACAATTTTACTCACTCTCACACCAATCGGTAGAGAGAGTGATTTTGCCTAACTGACTCTCTCGAGACCAAATGGGTAGGCAAATTAGATCAAGCAACTAGGGTTCAAGTAGGGTGATTATTCTCTCTAGGTTTAACCCGTTCATTGTGACTATCATTTCTCATGAGTCCATCCCAATTCCTTGTTGGATTAATTTTGGAGACTTAAACTCTCTTTCTTAAGATGATTCAAATCCAAAAAGCACAAATCAGTGTTTGCAACCACCAATTTATAGATTAAAACATAAAATTAACTCAAATAGCAAACCCCATATTCAATCTAACTCTAGATGGCAACACCCATCAATTACCCACACTAAGGTTGAGCCACAACCCTAGCTAATGGGTTTAGCTACTCATGCTTGAACAAGAAAATGAAGGAATAGATGAAGAACAAGACATAATAACTAAATGCTAAATTAAATTACAAGAATCTATCGTTAATTTGAAGCTAAGATGCCAAAAATGGCTACAAAAGGTGTTCTCACGAGCGCATCTGAGTTCTCACGATAAAAGATGACCTAAAAATGGTAAAATATTCTATTTATTCTAAGCTGTAAAAATTGGACAAAAATACCCCTGCGGGGTCAGTGTGGGCCGCACAGAATGGACCGCGGCCGCAGAGGCAGCTAGCGCGGTCCGCACAAAAATGACTGTGGACCGCAAAGGCTTGGAATCTGGCACTTTCAACTCTCTGAATCTCTACTCCGAAGACCGCACAAAATGGTTGTGTAGCCGCGAAGCCTTCACCGCGGACTATGTAATATGAACGACAACCGCATTGCCTGAAGCCTGGTTTTGCCAACTCTCTGAATCTACCTAGTGCGGACCGCACAGAATGGACTGCGGCCGCACTAGGTGTTTTGCCTTAAAACACACTCTCTGAATCTACCTAGTGCGAACCGCACAAAATTGAATGCTGCCGCACTAGGCCTTTTCCCCCTTAGTTTTCCTTGTCTTTGATACTTGAGCAGGTTTCACTCCTTTTTGAGCCGATCCTAGACATTTCGTCACTTTGTCGATCAAACCTGCAATCAAGCACACTTATGAGCCTTTTGGGACTATTTTGTAATAATTTATAACCAAAGCGCAAGCAAGAAGAAGTATAAAAGATGGCAAAATCCCTAGTTATCAGATAACCAATAAGGCAACAATATCCGGGCAAGGGAACAATTAAATGACTATTTTTCTCTTTTTTACTTTTACTTCACAAATCACTTTACCACTTGAGCCAATGCTCCAAAGGGTTCAATCAACTCATTTACTTTCACAATTCATAATATAACTTGAGCCAGTGCTCCTCGATGTTCTAAGGTCACAATCACTTCCACAACTTTCCGCAACAAATAATAATTACTAAAATCACAATATAAGACTCATGGGCATGCTTGACTCCAACGTATAGATACTCGTCACCATGCCTATACGTCGTACTCAACAATTATCACATAGCAAATAGGACTCGACTCCTAATCCCTCAAGCTAAGGTTAGACCAAACACTTACCTCGAACTTCCACGGCCAACTCAAACCTCAAACACCGCTTTTCCCTTTGAATTCGGCTCCAAATCAATCGTATCTATACATAATTGACTCAATAACATCAATAAATGCTATACAATCCAATTCCAGTACTTAATTATAGTTTTTCAATCATTCTTCCCAAAAATCCAAAAATCGACCCTGGCCCCGCTTGGTCAAAATACGAGGTTCGGACAAAAATCAAATCACCCATTCACCCACGAGCCCAAATATATATTTATTTCCATAATTCGATCCCAAAACGAGGTCTAAATCCCAATTAATCAAAAAACCATAGTTCTATACAAATCCCTAATTTTATAGCCTTATTCACATGATTTAAGCTAGAAATCTAATGGGTGTTAATGGAAATTGAAGAAAATGAGCCTAAGATTACATACCTATGAATTTGTGGGGAAATACTCTTTCAAAAATCGCCCAATTTGGAGTTAAGGTGAAGAATTTATGAAATTTTGAGAGAATCCCGAAATGCTATTGTTTTCTGGTCTTTGAAAAAACTTGGGCAAAATTGCCCTTCGTGTTCGCGACAGGCACTCCGCGTTTGCGATGGGTCAGGCTGGGTAAGCCTTCACATTCGCGGACAATGGCTCGCGTTCGCGAAGTAGGAACTCCTTGAGCCTCGCGTTCGCATGCTAAGGACCGCGTTCGCGATGAACAAATTGGAGACCCCTCCCCAGAACCTTACGCGTTCACGAGTGGAGGGACGCGTTCGCGAAGGATCTCCCCCCAGCTTCGCGTTCGCGTCTCAACCTTCGCGTTCGCAAAGAAGAAATTGGGCACCTGGTACCTTTGCCTTACGCGTTCGCGATAGGGACCACGCGAACGCTAAGGGTAAAATCTCTAGGAACTGAACAGAAAAAACCTGCAACTTTTCTTAAGTCAAAAACCTCTCGAAACAGATCCGAAACACACCCGAGCCCTCGGGGCTCCTAAACAAACATAAATACTAACTCAACAACATCATACGAACTTATCCGCGTGATCAAATCACCAAAATAACCTCAATAACAATAAATTAAACCTCAAAGTCAAATGATTTTTCTCAAACTTCATAAAACATCAATTGTAGCATTTTAGGTCCGTATCACGTCAAATGATATCTGTTTTTCATCAAATTTCACAGAAATATCTTAAATCATATATAAGACTTGTATCGCGTGCCGGAACCAAACTACGAGCCTGATACTAACATGTTCTAATCAAATTTGATTTCAAATTTCCTTAAATAATTTCAGAAAATAATTTCCTTTAAAAATTTATTTCCCGGGCTTGGGACCTCGGAATCCAATTCCGGGCATACACCCAGGTCCCATCCGGGTCCGTCAAATCACGGGTCTAGGTCCGTTTACTCAAAATATTTACCTAAGTCAAATTAACTCATTTTATAGCTAAATTTTACTGTTTTCACAGATTTTCATATTTAAGATTTCCGGCTATACGCCCGGACTGCGCACGCAAATCGAAGCGAGGCTAAAAGAGGTTTTCAAAGCCTTAGAAACATAGAATTAAATTTAAAAATAAGTGATGACCTTTTGGGTCATCACAATTGCAAATGTGAGATCCTTTACATATCTGCTGCCTTCACAATTGCGAACTTGAATCTCCGCAAATGCGACAAAATGATCGCATTTGCCATCACTGCCCCTCCCAGCTTTAATTTGCAAATGCAAAGAATTCTTCGCAATTGCGAAGACTGTATGGCCCAGCGTCTCTTCGCATTTGCGATGAGTAGCTCGCAAATGCCAACCCCTCAGAGGTCGCAATTGAAATGCCTGATCTTGCAATTGCGCGATCAGAGGCCTGCAACAATCTCAGTTACACCAGCAAATTTTTCCAAGTTCAAATCACTCCATAGCTTATCCGAAACTCACTCGAGCCCTCAGGGCTCCAATCAAAACATGCACACAAGTCTAAAAACATCATAGGAACTTGATCGAGCGATCAAATTGCCAAAATAACACTTAAAACCACGAATTTAGCACAAAGTAAAATCAAATTCTCAAGAACACTTTGAAATTTCTATTTTCACAACCAGAGGTCCGAATCATGTTAAACCAACTCCGTTTCTCACCAAGTTTCACAGACATGTCTTAAATATCACATAACATAAAGTACGAGGGTTCCTAATTCTCTCAAGTCAAGGTTAGACATAACACTTACCTGGCTCCAAAGGCCACTCAAAGCTCAATCACAACTTTACCTTTCAAACACGACTCCAAACCAACAATATCTACCAAATTACCAATCAAATATTTCAAAATAAGCCTTAGCAATCACTCACGATCGATAAGAATTCAATGTAGGCCATTATTGATAAAGTCAACACAAGTAGACACCCAGGCCTGCTTGGTCCAAACCCGAAATTTGGACCAAAATCCGATTATCCATTCACCCCCGTGCCCGGATATGTAATTGGTTTTGGAATCCGACCTCAATTTGAGGTCTAAATCCCCAACTTCTACACGAAAATCCCCAATTCCACCATGAAAACTTTAGTTTTAGGTTGAAAATTTGTGAAATGCAATGAAAGATTGAAAGAAAATGAGTTAGAACCAGTTACCAATATTTTGGGGATGAAATGGTCTTTGGAAATACGGATATATCTTACCAAATTTCACAGACATGTCTTAAATATTATATTGAACCTGTATCGAGCTTTGGAGCCAAAATACGGACACGATACCAACAAGATCAAACATCAATTTTCTTAAAAACCAATAATTTTTCATATTTCAGTTTATAAGAAAAATCCATAACTCGGGATACAGACCTACGAAATATCCCATATTTCGATACAGACCCATCGGGACTGTCATAGCACAAATCCGGCCTGTTTACCAAAAATATTTACTGAAGTCAACTCAATTGAAGTTTTTAATCAAAGATCCTTATTTTTAAAACACGTCCGGACTGGGCGCACAAATTGAGGAGAAATAAAATGAAGTTTTTAAGGCCTCGAAACACAGAATTAGTTTTAAATTATAAGATGACTTATCGGATCATCACACCAACATAGTTTATTAAGGTTCCACTTGTCAAAGTTTCGAATTCTGGTACAGATTGGTAGAATTTTGTTCCATATTTTAGTTGGGAGCAAACACATCAATTTAATCGGATCAGTAGTCTCTTTGCCATTATAATTTTAAATATGACTAAACTCTAATAGTTGTACCAAAAACTAACCAATCCAGTTATTTTTACGATATATAAGGCTCAACATGCTAGTGACTGAGGCTGAAATAATATTAGTAGATTGTGAAATGATTTGAGATGTATAAAGAGAAGCCCAAAGTGGCTCTATGTGCTAATTTGAGAGAGAACCCTAGAGCAATAAATAATTATGCCAATGGATTTACCAAAGGTTTTGCTCATATATTATGCGAAAGAATTGAATATCTAATGTAGCTAAAAATTTATGGCGATAAATGTAGTCCAAAACCATTTAAACTCTTACGTTCTCCATTACGAACTAGTATAACATTCTTGAACAGTGCTATGTATCCAAATAATATAAGGCTATAAATTCTGAATCTCTTCTTCCGAATAACTCATGAGTAAATCTTTGTTTAAGTTTTATTTTATATTTTGCATCTCTAACTCATTCTAATGCGCTTTTGAACAGTGGGTAGTTATTCATATATATTCATCATTTTTTTCTTAATTAGATTCTAATCACCAATTGGAATGTTACTTTGGTCATGATTTCAAGTATTTTTTGGCGTTATGTACAAATCTATTATGCTTTCATCTTACATTATCTGCAAAAGCACTTAATTATTTTTTAAAAATGGGATTATCATAGTAAATGAATGAGTTCATCAAAAGTTAGTTAAGCATCACATTGGACAACACTAGGACAAAATGACAAAGAAGAACAAGATGACTCATGACCAACAGCTTTTTATCAAGGATCACGATTTTTTCTTTTTTATTTTTGTCTAATCTATATTATAGGCCGGACAACACTAGGACAAAACCCCAAATTGTTTATTTCATAAAGAAAAAAAATTCCAAAGCACATACTATGAGTTATCCCTTCCCATTCCATCTTCTATAATATATTTTTGCATAGATATATTTGTTTAAGCATGTATATCACATTTGCCCCACATATATCTAGTTGTATGTTTTTTTCTCTTGGTATCTAATACTTGTATTAGAGCCTGATTAAATTCGAATTTGCATAGAAAAGTCCCATATTCGGAGTAGGATAATTTAAATATTATAATTTACGATCTCAAATCTTGTGTGTGCTAGTACGCCTAATTGGAAGAGAAAATATACAGAAATCATGTGGAAATTATGGTGTTATCATAATATCATCATCATTCCTTTTCTTTCTTAAATTGCCCTTTCGATGTACTTTTCGATTACATATCGCTAACCATATTTATATGACAATATGGTTATCCACGTATAAAATGTTTCTGAAATGTTATTAGGAAATTGATCTGCTTTTCGGGATTTGAACAGTGAAGAGAAAAACAGCGAAGCCAGCAGTACATATCATTCTTGCGCCTTTAATTTAACACTTCGTTTATGTGTTATCCTTATCCTCTTTTAATTTCGTTGTTCCCCTAATATGTGAATATTTTGGTAATATCTTATGAAGAACATATTGTATAACACATTTCTATGTGTGTTGCTTTTCTTTTGGATTTTCTCCATTTCTTTTTAGGAGAATATGCACTAGTTTTAGTTGAATATCTATTTCCTTTCAAAATTTCATTCTCTTTTTAACATTTTTTTTTGGCTAGAGAGGTTATCGCTGAGTTATTGAAGGTGTCAATACTCATGGATGATAAATGTTGAGTTTAATTTGGTGCGAATATGGTTTTATCCGGTACTTTTGTATTAGATTGTGAATGAAAAATGAAAGGACCTTCGTCTCATAGTAGAAGAAGGAAAGGAATTTATTAGGTGTAAATAGAAATATACTTCTACTAGCTCTTAAAGATTGATAGGAATGCAATCCTCGAGTCGGTCTTTGATAAATAGGCACCGTTTGTTCCTAAGATGGATACCGAAAAGGACCTTCACACGCCTTCCTGTTCACCCTGACTTTGGTTATAAATACGGAGGCCTTGAATTCTTCATCTCATCTTCTCTGCGTTGTCATTTTCCAAAACAAAAGTAAGTTCAAGTTTGATCAGCTCTGTCAGTTTGAGTTTGCTGAAGTTCTGTAGTTTAAACTTGTTGCCATGGGAGGACTCACGGTGGTTCAAGCGAGTTCAACTGAACTTGCTTCGTTAAAAAATTGAATTGATTTTATGTGGAATTTCTTTTTCTAAGAAGCAAATCTCGTATAAATAGCCAAAGTTGAACTCGCTTGAAATAAAGGAAATTTTGGCGTGATGGCTCGTGTGGGTTCATTATGAATAAAAGATCTTGAGTTCGAATCTCTTGCCTTTGAATGTTACTAGTGCTTTGTTCAACTTTTTCCAAAAAGCAGGATTACAATTTATCGTGATGACCCAAAAGATCATCTTATGTTTTAGAACTCGATTCAGTGTTTCGAGGCCTTCAAAATCTTATTTTATTCCTCCTCGATTTTTGTGTTTTCGGAAAGCTTTTATGTGAAAAATGAGAAAAATAAATTTTTTGCCTTTAAAGTTGAATTAGTTGACTTCGGTCAACCTTTCGAGTAAATGGACTGGACTCGTATTTTGATGGTCCCGGTGGGTCCGTATCAAAATATGAGACCTGGGCGAATGTCAGTAATCGAATTTGGAGGTTCCTAGTCCGAGTAATGACTTTTTGGTAAAAATTATAAGTTTGGAAATCTAATAATTTTCAAAAAAATTTGATTAAAGTTTGATCTCATTGGTATTAGGCTTGTATTTTTTTCTGGAGCCTGGTACGGGTTTAATAAAATATTTAAGTCATGCCTGTGAAATTTGATGAGAATCGAAGTTGATTTGACGTGATTCTGGCATCCGGTTGAGAAAATAGAAATTTTAAAGTGTTCTAAAGAATTTCATGTGATTTGGTGCTAAATTCATAATTGTAGGTGTTATTTTGGCGATTTGGTCGCACGAGAAAGTTCATATGATGTTTTAAGATTTGTGTGCATTTTTGGTTTGGAGCCCCGAGTGCTCGAGTGAGTTCCGGATAGGCTACAAAGTGAATTGAATTTAGGAATTTTGCTGGTATGCTTCAGGTCTGCAGACTTCGTAATTGCGAGGTCTAGCTTGCAAATGCAAGCCTCGCATTTGCAAAGAAAGTTTGCATTTGCAAGCAGTAGGGCTAGGAGGGGTCCTTTGCCATTGCGAAACTCAGGATCAGAATTGCGATCAGCACTGGCTGCATTTGCGGACAATTGTTTGCATTTGCGATGTTAGCAGGACCAGGTCAGTCTTCACATTTGCGAAGGGAAGTTCGTATTTGCGAGGTTCGCAGATCGCAAATGCAAAACCTAAAACTAATCAAAATTATTTTGGACAGAATTTTTCATTCATTCTTCAATTTTTCAAATCCTAAAACACATGAGGCGATTTCCCAAAGATAGGTAAGTGATTCTTAACTAGTTTTTTTTTTTAATCTTTCACTTCATTTTAAAAGATTTTATCCTGGAATCTAAGGTTCTCATGGTGGAATTGAGGATTTTTGGGTAGAAACTAGAGATTTCGAAATTTGGGGATTTAGGCCTCAAATTGAGGTTGGATTCCAAAACCAATTGTATATCCGAGCTCGGGGTGAATGGAAAATCGGGTTTTGGTTCGAATTTTGGGTTTGGACTAAGCGGGCCCGGGTGCTGACTTTTGTTGATTTTTTCGAAAATGACCTAAATTTAATTCCTTGCTATTGTGGGTAGCTCCTAAGACTTAAATTGAATTGTTTGGTTGGTAATGTGCTAGATTCTACTGGTTCAGAGGCTTGTGTCAAGGGAAACGCTGTGATTGAGCTTTGAGTTTATCTGTGGGATCGAGGTAAGTGTTGTGTCTAACTTTGACTTTAGGGATTAGGGACCCTTGACTTAATTTCTATGTGAAATACATGTGAGAGGCGTATAGGTGAGGCGACGAGTACCTATGCGCGGATAACTTATCTGTTTTGCCTGTTATCTTTCCGTTATTATGAAATTGTTTTTCCTACCTTAACTGTTACATGCTTTACTGATATTTTCATGTTTGACTGCTACTTGTCGGGTATTGGTTTTTGTTATTAAAAGTATTAAATATCATGTAGTTTCATTGTCAAATGTTATTGGCTTAAACTGGTTTATCGGTGTTTTATGGTATATTGTAGAATAGTTTCACTGAGTAGTATTAATTGTGTGAACTTTCATAATGTACAAGCTTTTCGTTTGCTTTGGTTGAGGTTTACATATTGTGGAGAAGTTTTGAATTAAATTGTGAAATTTCTGTTCTTAGTGTGTAATTGGTACTGATATGGTGGGATCGAGTTTCTCGCCGCAACAGGAGGGATAAAGGTGATATTATGGGTGTGCATCCTTATCGATTCCATTTTGACCATTATCGATAATTACTTATCGATTTGTACACATATTTATCATTATCGTTTCAATAAGGTTTCAATTTTTTTGATTCGATTTATCGATTTTTGGGGATTAACGATTCGATTATCGATTACACCAATAAGAAAATTTACGGGATTCTACGGAAAGTATATTGCTATAAACACGCCTAACTAATATGGACAAAAATAAGCTACAATAAGATGAACACCGTTTATAAAGTAAAATTTTTATCAACAAGCACATGTAATGAAACTAAAGTAAGAGATCAAATTGTAACGATCCGACCGGTCATTTTGAGCTTTTGCACCTTGTTCGCCAGTTTTCAGGCATTACTTTCCCCGTGTAGTATATTATGACTTATGTAAATCTTTGGTTTTTGTTTTCAGGGTGATCAGACTGAATTTGGAAGAACAATTCTCAGTTTGAAGCTTGAAATTTGAAAGGTTTGACCAAGATTTGACTTGCTAGTATATGATCTCGTATTGAAATTTTTATGATTTGGTTAGCTCCATTAGTTATTTGGGACTTAGGTGCGTGATCATAATGTATTTTGGAGGTCCGGAGTAGATTTAGGCCTGAATTGGCGAAATTGAGTTTTTGGCGTTTTCTGGTTGATATGTGAGATTTTGATATAGGGGTCGAAATGGAATTCCGAGAGTTGTAGTAGTTCCGTTGTATCATTTGGGATGTGTATACAAAATTTTAGGTCATTCGGACATGGTTTGATTGGTTTTTTTTTTTATTTTTATCAAAAGCGTAATTTAGAAGATTTTAAAATTCTTAGGCTTGAATCCGATGCGAATTTGATGTCGTGGTATTGTTTTGAGCGTTCCGAAGGTTGGGACAAGTTTGAATGATGCTATGAGATATGTTGGCATATTAGGTTGAAGTTCCGGTGGCTTCGGCTGAGTTCCGGGTGGTTAAACGAACTATTTCATGCTTTGGAAAAGTTGCAGATTTTTGAGCTTCAGCTGTTCACCAAAAAATTTCTGATGTGAGGAGTCGAGTTTGGAAGCTCATATCTTGCAATCTATAAGGAATCAGAAAATTTACAAAACATAAAAGTTGTAGTCCTTGTATTCGAGTTTCCAAAAAATTAAACTATTCATGATTTGGACATTTTATCAGAAAGTTATGATCGATTGAAGATGGCTGGTGCAGCAGTTTTGATAGAATTTTCTGATTCATGAAGCCGACTTTAGAAGCTCATATCTCGGAATATATAGAGAGTTATATGGTGTAGAATATATTAGATGAAATATCTTAGAGTCTAGTTTCTAAATCTTAAAACCATCTGTCATTTGAATATTCCCATAGAGAGTTATGGGCGTTTTAACAGAAGGTGTATAGCAGGGGAAATGGTAAGAAGATGTACAACCTGCACAGCACAAGTTACAACTTGATGAAGGCTGGGTAGATTGTTTTAAACACGAGTTTTAGCCCATTTCTTTCATTTGGCTTGGACGATTTTGCAGAGCTCAAGGAGGGATTTTCACCAAGCAACACTAGTAAGTGATTTCTTCCTATTTTTGAGTTAAATATGTAATCTTACATGGATTTAGACAAGAAAATCAGTAGAAAAAAGGTGGATTTAGGGCTTGAGATTATAAGACCTTCTAGGGATGATTTGATGGGTCAAACAGACTCCGAGTTTTGAGTTCTCTATATGTATGGACTCATGAGATGATGAAGAACATTTTGGTATAAAGTTTGTCCAGTTCCGGGATGCGGGCCTGGGGGTCGGGTTTTGTGCTTATAATCGATATTTTTCAATTGGAATTCTTTCGTTTAGCATAAATCGAGGCGAGTAATGATTTTAAATGCTATTATGAGGGTATGAAATACCAAAATTTCATAGTGTTCGGCTATGTTGAGGTGAGACACATGCTAGATGACGAGCATGGGGTCGTGAACCGTTGGGGATTGTGACTTAGTCTATGCCGTATGACTATTTTACCATATATTTAATAACTAATTATTAAATATTATTATATTTTGGGCTAAATGCCATACATGGAGTTCGTGCCAGCTGTTTGAACCCTTAGGGGATTTAAAATAATATTTTCCTCATGGTTTGATTTCATACTGGTGCTCAGTCATACAATATTTTCACTATTTTGAAAACTCAGCTATGTTATTCTGTTTTAAACATATTAAATAATATTTTGAAAGGTATTTGAGCTAAGCTTCATATTTTACTGTTGCCCGAAGGTCTTATGAGATTCTGACTGAGTAAGACCGAGGGCCTGTATTGTGAGAATACTTTTGAGTCGGGCTGCACGCCGCAGTAGTGATATACTGATTATGATAATGAGGCCGAGGGCCTGAGATTTGTACGCGATGAGGTGGCTTGTAATTATGATAATGAGGACGAGGGCCTGAGATTGTACGCTACGAGGTGGCTTGAGATTTGATATAAGGCCGAGAGCCTGTTTATGATGCCACGAGATGACTTGATATTGCGCTTGGGCCGTAAGGGGCCCTCCCGAAGTCTGTACACCCACAGTGAGCGTGGGTACCTATTGTGATATGCGATATAGCCCGAGGGGTTGGCATTATTCTATGATATAGCACGAGGGGCTGATTCTGTTGTTATTGTGCCCGAGGGGCAGTTATTATGTATTTACTTTTAGTTGTTTTTCCTGTACATTGTTTAATTGTTTAAAGGATGCTTATGAGATTTCACTGCTTAATTTTATTTACTGTTTTTTTTTGCTATGACTCTTTTAGCTTAATGTTCTGCCTTACGTGGTTTTATATTACTCAATCTTCATTTATTTTTATTACTCACTGAGTTTGAGTACTCACTTTACTCCTGCACCCCTGTGTGCAGATTCGGGTACTACAGATCCCGCTCCTGATGGTTGATAGTTCTAGCAGGTCTTCGGAGATTTACTAGGTAGCTGCTTGGCGATTTGCAGCCCAGTGCATTCTCCCTCTATCTTAGTTTCCTTTTGATTCAGTTATGTAGTAGTGGATTAGACTTCAGACTTCTAGTATGGTTTTAGATGCTCATGACTGGTGACACCCCGATGCCGGGTTTTGTTAGTTTTTTTATTTCCGCAAATTATACTATTAGGTGCTTATTTATGGATTTTATTTCTGATTAATGACTTAGAGTTTTTTATTTCAATTGTTTAGTGAATTGAAAGTGTGTTGGCTGGCCTTGTCTTCATGAGAGGTGCCATCACGATCGGGTTGGGTTTAGGGTCATGACACAAATGTATGCTACCAACACTCCAATGGTATAAAAAAATAAAACAAAATACATCATCACGGCTAATTCTGCTTTCCATTAATTTGAACTTCATTCCCTTGAGCTTTAATTATGATCATTCCTTAAATGTGGTAGAGGAAATAATAGGGTTAGGGACTAAGGCTAAAGGAAAAGGGTATTATCTTATCGGTTTATCGATAAACCTATAACAGAAGAGGACAAAATCGAAATCGAAATTGATAACTCGATAAGGAAAATTTTAAAATCGAAATCGAAATTGATAAATTGATAAACCGATAACAAATAATCGATTCGATTTATCGATAAATCATTTTGAATGCACACCCCTAGGTGATATATTAAGGAGTAATAAGGGTGAAATATTATTATATGGTGGGATCGGGTTGTGTGCATCAACATGAGAAATAAATGTGATATATTAAGGAGTAATAAGGGTGAATTGCTATTGTACAGTGGGATCGAGTTGCACGCCGCAACAGAAGGAAAAAAGGTGGATTGATATGGAGTAATAAGGGTGAGTGTTCATATTATTACTGATTATATGGTAGGATTGGGATGCGCGTAGCATCAATTTATGTGTTTATGTATCATACTTCTACTGTTTAGGTTATTATGAAGTTTTGTATCACACTTAAGGATTGGTTATAGCAGGGTACTGATAAGATACTTGCATTCTGTATTCATTCCTTGCAAGTTATTGTTTCATTTTGTTCCGTACTTCTTTTTGCTTTATTACATACTATATACAAGTTATATTGTAACTGCCCCACCATAGCCTCGTCACCACCTCGTCGAGGTTAGGCTCGACACTTACCAGTACATGAGTTCGGTTGTTTTGATACTACACTCTGCACTTTTTGTGCAGATTTCAAAGAAAGCAGTGGCTGATTGAGAAATTGGCTTCAGGTTACTCAGTTTGGAGACCCAAGGTTGTCCTATAGGCGTCCGCATGCCCTGGCGTCCCCTTTTACATTTCTACATTATGTTTCCTTCTTTTCAAAATAGTTGAAATTTCTTTCAGACTGATATTAGAAAATCTTAGTATGTTCGTGAGTTGTGCCACCGGATTCTGGGTAATAATGGCTACAATATTGGTAGTAGTATAGATACACAGAGGTTGTTTACTTACTTCCGCAATTATTTCTACTTGTTTTAGTTTGTGTACTCTTAAATCATTTAAACGTAAACAAAATTAGTTAATAACACTCTTACATTGGCTTGCCTAGCAAGTGTGATGTTAGGCGCCATCACGGTCCCGAGGGTGGGAATTCCAGGTCGTGACAAGTTAGTATCAGAGCACTAGGAACAATTTCACTTCTATTCTTCTTTGTCGTGCGATTTGATATTTCAATGCCAATTGAACTCTCTGCTCTTGTTTCTTCGCAGATGGCGAGGACACGTACCACTTCATCAGTTGAGCAGCAGCTAGAGCACCAGTGGCAGCTCCTACGAGGGGCAGAGGATGAGACCAAGGCCATGATGGAGTCTGAGGCAAGGGTATGGTTCAGCCTAGAGCTCGAGCAGTAGCACCAACGGTGGAGTCTCAGGTAGAGTTTGTTGAGGAGGCTTCAGGCCAGACCATTCCACCAGGACGAGCTCAGGTCCTAGAGGGGTTTATTGCCACCCTGTTACTTCAGGATGCTTTGGTCTGTCTAATGGTCCTTAAGGAGAGTGTTGCTCAGGACGACACATTCTTTATAGCACCAGCTGTCTCTCAGGCGGTGGGAGGAGCATTGACTCCCATTACCCACACTCCGGAGCAGATGTCTCCTCAGTTTCATACTCCGACAGCTCAGTCAGTTTGAGTTGTTCAGCTAGTTATTTTGGCACAGGCCGCTGGTGAGTTAGCTATGTCTTCTGTGGCCTTATTGATATTGGACAAGTTCACCAAGCTCTTTCTAGTTCATTACAGTGGGATAGCTTCTAAGGACCCACAGGATTATCTTGACCATCACCATGAGGTTCTGTGAAATATAAGGATAGTAGAGACGAATGGGGTCAATTTTGTTGCATTCTAGATGATAGGGTCCGCCAAAAAATGATGGAATGGTTTTTTGTTGACTAGACCGGTTGGATCGTCTGCTTTGACTTGGGACCAGTTCTTTCAGATATTTCTCGTGAAGTTCCTTCCTGTTACTCTGAGAGAGGACTATCGTAGGCAATTCGAGCGTCTCGGTAGGGTAGTATGTCTGTCACTCAGTACAAGACCTGATTTATTGATTTGGCCCGTCATGCTCTTCTTATACTTCCTATCGAGAGAGAAAGAGAGGTTAAGGAGGTTTATTGAGGGACTTGCTCTGCCTATCAGATGGTAGATGGCTAAGGAGACTGGTACAGAGATTTCTTTCCAAGATGTAGCCAATGTGGCTAGACGAGTTGAGATGGTTCTATCTCAGGGGAGTGGTCAGGGGTTTGACAAGAGGCAGCTCACTCCGGTGGATTTAGTGGGGCCTCATCTTGAGGTCGAGGTATTTTTGGTAAGGGCCATTCTCCCAAGATGTTTCATTTATCATCTTCAGACATCCCATGGAGCTTCAGGGAGTCGTGGTGCTCATGTACCTTCTTTGGGGCAGCCAATTTATAGGGCACCACCAGCTCCGATTAGAGCACATCCTCTTTAGGGTTATTATTGCGGCCAGTCTGCTCGACTGGGCTAGTCTCAGTTTCCACAGCCACATTATTAGGATGGACGTTTCGAGTTTGGTGATTATGGGCATATTTGGAGGACCTGTCCGAGATTAGTGGGTGTTCCGCCACAACAGTAGAGTTCTCGTGCCATGATTTTGACACTTGGCCCACCACCGCCGGCTCAGCCAGCTAGAGGTAGGGGTCTAGGTGACAGAGGTAGAGGGCAGGCCGCTAGAGGTGGAGTTCAGGCCATTAGAGGTGGAGGTTAGGCCGTTAGAGGTAGAGGCCAAACAGTAGGAGGACATCCTAGGGATATGGTTCAAAGTGGTGGGGCTCAGCCCCGATGTTATGCTTTCCCAACCAAGCCTAAGGCTGAGTCATCTGATGCTGTTATCACATGTACTATTTAAGTTTATAGTAGAGATGCTTTAGTTCTATTTGATCCAGGGTCTACATAATCCTATGTGTCATCTTACTTTGTTTCATATTTGGTTGTGTCTTGTGATTCTTTGAGTGCTCCTATTTATGTGTCCACACCGGTGGGAGATTTTATTGTTGTTGATTGTGTCTATCGCTCATATATGGATATAATTGAGGTTCTTGAGACTAGCGTAGATCTCCTACTTCTTGATATGGCCGATTTTTATGTCATTTTGGGGATAGATTAGATGTCGCCTTATCATACTATATTGGACTGTCACGCAAAGACTGTGACCTTAGCATTGCCGAGGTTGCCTCAATTAGAGTGAAAAGGGACTTCTGGTCATTCTACCCGTCGGGTTATCTCTTATGTGAAGTCTAGGCGTATGGTCATGAAGGGATGTTTGGCTTATTTGGCTTATATTCGTGATTCTAGTACGTAGGTTCCTTCCATGGATTCTGTATCAGTTGTCCGGGAGTTTCTAGAGGTATTTCCTGCAAAACTATCGGGGATTCCACCGGATAGGGATATTGACCTTTGCATTAATCTGGCTTTGGGCACTCAGCCCATCTCTAATTTGCAAACCGTTTGGCCCCGCTAGAGTTGAAAGAATTGAAGGAGCAGTTGCAAAAATTGCTTTATAAGGAATTTATTAGACCAAGTGTCTTGCCCTGGGGTGCACCGGTGTTGTTTTTAAAGAAGAAAGATGGATCGATGAGGATGTGCATAGACTATTGGAAGTTGAAAAAAGTCCCAATCAAGAACAAGTATCCATTACTGAGGATTGATGGCTTATTTGATCAGCTTCAGGGTGCCAAAGTATGTTTGAATATTGATTTGATGTCTGGCTACCGTCAGTTGAGGATTAGGGCATCCGATGTACCGAAGACAACTTTTCGGACTCGATATGGGCATTTTAAGTTTCTAGTGATGTTATTTGGGCTGACAAATGCCCTAGTAGCATTCATTATTTGATGAACCGGGTGTTCAAGCCTTACCTGGATTCCTTTATGATTGTTTTTATTGATTATATCTTGATCTGCTCCCCTAGTCGAGAGGAGCATGAGTAGCATTTTCGGACCGTTCTTTAGACTTTGAGCTTGTTATATGCTAAATTTTCAAAATGCAAGTTTTAGTTCAGTTCGATTGCTTTCTTGGTTGACGTTGTATAAGTAGAAGGTATTCAGGTGTATCCTAAGAAGCTTGAGCACATTCAGAATTGTCCTAGACCTATATCAGCTACAGAGATTCGGATTTCTTGGGTTTGGCGGGTTATTACCATTGTTTTGTGGAGGGATTTTCATCTATAGCAGCCCTGTTAACCAGGTTGACTCAGAAGGGCGCCTTGTTCAGATTGTTAGACGAGTGTGAAGCAAGCTTTCAGAAGCTCAAGACAGCTTTGACTACATCACCGGTATTGGTGTTACCTACAGGTTCAGGATCCTATACAATACATTATGACGCATCTCGTATTAGACTTGGTGCGGTATTGATGCAGGGTGCCAAGGTTATTGCATATGCTTCACGGCAGCTAAAGGTTCACGAGATGAATTATCCTATTCATGACTTAGATCTGGCAACCATTGTTCACGCGTTTAAGATTTGGAGGCACTATCTATATGGTGTGTCCTATGAGTTATTCACGGATCATAAGAGTTTGCAGTATCTGTTCAAGCAAAAGGAGCTCAATTTGAGGCAGAGAAAGTGGTTGGAGCTATTAAAAGACTATGATATCACCATCTTGTATCATCTCGGGAAGGCCAATATGGTGGCCGATGCTTTGAGTAGGAACTCAACTAGTATGTGCAGCCCTGTGTACATTTCAGTCGATGAGAGACCTCTTTCATTAGATGTTTAAGCCTTAGCCAATCGGTTCGTGAGGTTGGATGTTTCTGACCCCAGTAGTGTTTTAGCTTGCACAGTCGCTCGGTCTTCCTTGTTTGAGCATATAAGGCTGCGGCAGTATGATGACCCTCATTTTCTTGTCCTTAGGGGCACAGTGCAACATAAAGATGCCAAGCAGGTTACGGTTAGAGGTGATGGAGTTTTGAGAATGCATGGTCATGTTTGTATTGCTAATGTGGTTGGACTTCGTGAGTTGATTCTAAAGGAGGCTTACAGTTCTCGATATTCTATTCATCCGGGCACCACCAAGATGTATAAGGACATATGGAAAAATTATTGGTGCTGAAGGATGAAGAAGGATATTATTGTATATGTAGCTTGGTGTCTAAACTGTCAACAATTAATGTACGAGCATCAGAGACCTGGTGGTTTGCTATAGAAGATAGAGATTCCTGAGTGTAAGTGGGAGCGTATTACTATGGATTTCATTCTTGGACTCCCACAAACTCAGAGTTTAGTACAGAGGTCATCCTGTTGAGGCAGCTACCTGGGAGTCCGAGTCCGACATGCACAGTAGATATCCCCACCGTTTTCCCAGCTCAGGTACTTTTCTATGTCCGTTCGAGGACGAACAGTCATTTTAGAGGTGGAAAGTGTGATGAACCAAAAGGTCATCTTATATTTAAAACTCAAATTCGTGTTTTGAGGCCTTCAAAACCTCATTTTATTCTTTCTCGATTTGCGCACGCAATCTGGTTGTGTTTCCGAAAAGATTTTATATGGAAAGTTGAGAAAAATAATAATTTTTGCCTTTAAAAGTTGATTAAGTTGAGTTTGGTCAACATTTTGAGTAAACGGATCAAGACTCATTTTTTGGCATTGTCGTTGGGTCCGTAACGAAATATGAGACCTGGGCGTATGCCTGGAATCCGATTAGGAGGTCCCTAGCCTAAGTAATGAATTTTTGTTAAAAATTGTAAGTATGAAAATCTAATGGTTTAAAGAATTTGATTAATATTTGATCTCGTTGGTATTGGGCCCGTATTTTAGTTTCAGAGCCCGTTATTTACTATAATATTTAAGTCATGTATGTGACATTGGTGAAAATCAGAGTTGATTTGACGTGATTCGGGCATCCGGTTGAGAAAATTGGAATTTCAAAGTGTTCTTATGAATTCCATGTCATGTTGTTCTAAATTCGTAATTCTTGGTGTTATTTTCACGATTTGATCACACGAGCAAGTTCGTATGATATTTTAAGACCTGTGTGCATGTTTGGTTTGGAGCCCTGAGGGCTCAAGTGAGTTTTGAATAAGCTACAGAGTGAATTGAACTTAGGAAATTTTGCTGCTTCAGGTGTGCAGACTTGGCAATTGTGAGGTCAGGCTTGCAAATGCGAGCCTCGCATTTACGGAGAAAGTTTGCGTTTGTGAGCAGTAGGGCTGGGAAGGGACCTTCGCAATTGTGAAGCTCAGGATCGCAATTGCGTTCAGCACTGGCCGCATTTGCGAACAATTGTTTGCATTCTAGATTAGTTTCCCTTAGTAGTATTAATTGTGTGAAGTTTCATAATGTACAAACTTTCCGTTTGCTTTGGTTGAGGTTTAAATATTGGGAGAAGTTTTGAATTAAACTTTGAAATTTTTGTTATTACTGTGTAATTTGAACTGATTTGGTGGGATCGGGTTGCGTGATGCAATAGGAGGAATAAAGGTGATATATTGAGGAGAAATAAGGGTGAAATGTTATTATATGGTGGGATCGGGTTGCGCGCCATAACAGGAGGAATAAGGGTGATATATTGAGGAATAATAAGGGTGAATTGCTATTGTACGGTGGGATCAGGTTTCACACCGCAACAGGAGGAATAAGGGTAGATTGATATGAAGTAATAAGGGTGAATGTTCATATTGTTATTCATTATATGGTGAGATCGGGATGCGCGCCACATCAGTTTATGTGTTTATGTATCTTTCTTCTACCGTGATAGTTATTCTGTAGTTTTGTATCACACTTAAGGATTGGTTATAGCTGGGTACTGATAAGATACTTGAGTTCTTTATTCATTCCTTGCAAGCTACTATTTCATTTTGTTCCATACTTCTTTTCGCTTTATTACAAATTGTATACAGGTTATATTGTAATTACCCTGCCATAGCCTCATCACTATCTCTTTTAGGTTAGACTCTGCACTTACCAGTACATGGGTTCGGTTTTACTGATACTGCACTATGCACTTCCTATGCATATTTTGGAGTATGCAGTGGCTAATTGAGAGATTGGCTTCAGGTTACTCAGTTTGGAGACCCAAGGTAGTCATACAAGCGTCCAAAGGCCTTGGGTTCCCCTTCTACATTTCTACATTACTGTATTCTTTCTTTTCAAAAAAGTTGTAACTTCTTTCAAGCTGATATTTGTGGAAAATCCTAGTATGTTCGTGAGTTGTGACACTGGATTCTGGTTAATAATGGCTACAATATTAGTAGTAATATATATACATAGAGGCTTTTTACTTACTTCCGCAATTATCTCTTCTTGTTTTAGTTTGTTTACTCTTAAATCATTTAAACATAAAGGAATTTGGTTAATAACACTCTAACATTGGCTTTCCTAGAAAGTGTGATGTTAGGCACCATCACGGTCCCGATGGTGGGAATTCCAGGTCGTGACAAGTTGGTATCAGAGAACCAGGAAAAAATTCACTTCTATTCTTCTTTGTAGTGTGATTTGATTTTCCAATGCTAATTGAACTCTCTACTCTTATTCCTTCACAGATGGTCAGGACACGTACCACTTCATCAGTTGAGCAGCAGCCAGAGCCCCTAGTGGCAGCTCCTACGAAGAGCAGAGGATGAGACCAAAGGCCATGATGGAATCTGAGGCAAGGGCATGGCTCACCCCAAAGCTCGAGCAGCAGCACCAGCGGCAAAGCCTCAGGTAGAGTTTGTTGAAAAGGATCTAGCCCTGACAGTTCAAGTCCCAGAGCGGTTAATTGCCACCCTGGTACTTTAGGATGCTTTGGTCTGTCTAATGGGCCTTATGGAGAGTGTTGCTCAGGCCGGCACATTCCCTGTAGCACCAGCCATCTCTCAGGCTGGGGGAGCAGCACAAACTCCTGCTACCCACACTCCGGAGTAGATGGCTCCTCAGTTTCATACTCGGGCAGCTCAACTAGATTGAGTAGTTTAGCCACTTATTACTGCATAGGCCCGCTGGTGGGTCACCTATGTCTTCTAAGGCCTTTTTCAGACTGGACAGGTTCACTAAGCTCCTTCTAGGTGATTACAGAGGGGCAGCTTCTGAGGACCCACAGGATTCACTTGACCACCATCATGAGTTGCTGCGGAACACAGGGATAGTGGAGCCGAATGTGGTCAATTTTGCTACGTTCTAGATAATAGGGTCCGCCAAGAGATGGTTGAATGGTTTTTTATTGACTAGACCAGTTGGATCACCTGCTTTGACTTGGGATAAATTCTCTCAGATATTTCTCAAGAAGTTCCATCTTATTACTCTGAGAGAGGACTATCGCATGCATTTCGAGCGTCTCCTGTAGGGCAGTATGTCCGTCACACAGTATGAGACCCGATTTATCGATTTGTCCTATCAGGCTCTTCTTATACTTCCTGCCGAGAGAGAAAGGGTGAGGAGATTTTTTGAGGGACTTGCTCAGCCCATCAGATTGCAGATGGATTAGGAGACTAGTAGAGAAATTTCTTTCCAAGATGTAGCCAATGCGGCCAGACGATTTGAAATGGTTCTATCTCAGGGGAGTGGTCAGGGGTCTGACAAGAGGCAGCGTCACTCTGATGGGCTCAATGGACTCATTTAGAGGTCGAGGTACTTCTGGTAGGGGCCATTCTCCCAAGATGTTTCATTCAACACTTCAGACATCCCATGGAGCTTTAGGGAGTCGTGATCCTTATGTACCTTCTTCAAGGCGCCCAGCTTATGGTACACCACCATCTCCTATCAGAGCACCTTCTCTTCAGAGTTATTATCGTGGTCAGTCTGCTCAATTGGGCTGGTCTTAGTTTCTACAACCATATTATTAGGATGGATGTTTTGAGTGTGGTGATTATGGGCATATTCGGAGGACCAGTCCAAGATTAGTGGGCATTCCGCCACAATAGCAGGTTTCTCGTGCCATGATTCCAGCACTGGGAGATCCACCGCCCGCTTAGCAAGCTAAAGGTAGGGGTCAAGGAGCCATAGGTAGAGGTCAGGCCGCTAGAGGTGGAGGCCAGCCAGTAGGAGGCCGTCCCTAGGATATGGTTCAGTGTGGTAGGGCCCAGCCCCGATGTTATGCTTTCCCAACCAGGCCTGAGGCTGAGTCATCCGATGTTGTTATCACAGGTACTATTTCAGTTTGCAATATTTGATCCAGGGTCTACATACTCCTATGTGTCATCTTACTTTCCTTCATATTTGGTTGAGCCTCGTGATTCTTTGAGTTCTCCCGTGTATGTGCCCACACCAGTGGGAGATTTTATTATTGTATATTGTGTTTATCGCTCGTTTATGGTTATGATTGGGGGTCTTCAGACTAGCGTAGATCTCCTACTTCTCAATATTTTTGATTTTGATGTCATTTTGGGGATGGATTGGCTTTCACCTTATCATGCTATATTGGAATGTCACACCAAGACCGTGACCTTAGCCTTGCCGGGGTTGCCTCGATTAGAGTGGATAGTGACTGCTGGTCATTCTACCCGTAGGGTTATCTCTTATGTGAAGGCTCAATGTATGGTCGAGAAAGGGTGTTTGGCTTATTTAGCTTATGTTCGTGATTCCAGTGCGGAGGTTCTGTCGCACCCCTTTTTCTCGCAAAATCTGGTTGCGACATTGTAACTCTTTTAAGGAGGCTTTTAAAAGAGAGGGTTGCAACCTATTGGATTAAGGTGTGTTAGGGAACCTATTTGAAGATAACTCAGTTTAACTAGTTTGTGTCACCAAAGATCGGGTAAGGGCTCGAAATTACCTCGAATAGAAGGTGTTAAGCACTCTTCGAGGTCCACAACTGTGGGTCCAACCGAGCTCAATTATATGAATTAGTGTATGTGATCAAAGATAAGTAAGACAATGAACCTGGGAAGTTCATTATTAAACACAAATAATTGATTGAAAGACAAGGTTGGGGGGGGGGGGG
>MU724659.1:100108-120218 GCA_026770625.1 Nicotiana glauca
TCCTAAATTTTTAGCCTAAAGGATCACCTCGTGCAACCTAAATAATACTTCTTAACTCCCTCAAGATGGGGTGTTACTCATATTATTCAGAGGGCGCAGACTATCATCTTCTGCTACCCTATTTCTATCTTTAAGTTGTTACCTAAAGCACACTAGTTGATTCTAAACCGTACAGTATGCGTGTACTACACATCCCATGCCTATGGTCCATGAGGCTTTGGACTTAGGTAGTTCTAGAACTTAACGTAGGTTGCTCAAAAGGGGAAAATACTAAGAGGCAAACAAAACAGTAGGACTTTCATTTATAAGAAAATAAGGGCTCAAGTTGGCCACTGCAATTAGACAACAAATGCACACAGGTCAGATTAACAAAGACAGTTACTGATTTTAAATAGTTAAGATTATAGAAACCTATAGGCAGGATCTCTATATGAATTTGGATTTATATGGGCGGACAGTTATGCGCAAAAGCCGTTATATTTTCCAATAAAACCTGTATGAATTGCATAAGGAAATTAAACCTATAGGCATGATGTCTAGATGTTTTATTCGATAATAAACAGTGGAAAGTCACAGAAACAAGTCTAGATTATTTGTTTGAACCCTATAGGCATGTTTTCTAGTGAAGGCAACAACACAATATTTGGAACTGATGAATAAATAGGCAGAAATGATAATTAGGATGATTCAAACCTATAGGCATGCTTTCTATAATCTTTTCCAATTTTAGATCCTATGGACATTATTTCTACAATTTGTAAATAGAACAATATATGAATGAGGTTTTGCATACACATTGAATATACAATTCCCTATAGACATGGTTTCTAATGCGATTAAATCAAATATTGATCCTATAGGCAGGATTGCTAACATATAACAGCTGAACATAATAGGATACCTATAGGCATGCTTTTTAACACACAATAACTAAACATGTAATAGCATACTGTTGAACCTATAGGCAGGATTTCTACCCAATTTGTTGCAAGGATACGAAAATCCCTTTCCCAATTTCACTAACACCCAAAATGTTATTACAATAATTATTACAGAACCAGAAATGAATGTAGTGAATTATAGAATAAGTATAACTATAGGGAGCCTACAGCAGGCCCAAATACACCTGGACAGGCCTGACCTTCAAACCACAATGGCTCGAGAAGCCCATGATCATAGATACAACATGACTAGTTGTGAGTGATTTTATCCATGTATGAAGGATAAGCATATAGAACCCAAATATCCAGTGTGTCAGAGTTCCCAAGGGCTTAAAGAACCCAGGGAAGTGTGATAAGTGGGGATTTTAACCATTATTTGCTTTCTTTTTACTTGCGTTTTGGGCTTTAAATGCGCGACGTTATCCCCGAAAACTAATATAATATGCTTGCTTGCAGAGTTTGGTAAAAATGAGGTAAAGAAGCCATAATCATCTTATTAAGGAGTAAAACTTGCACAAATCCAAGGCTGGGACTAGAGAACTGACAGCGGCAAGAAAAGAGCGGCCGTGTAAGGACAACCGCTGAGGCGGCCACTATTACCTGGTCTGTGAAAGTGGGATTCAGAGAGGCTATTTTTGAGGTGAAGAACCAACGGTGACCGTAATGGAAAAGCGCATCGCGAAATCTATGGTGTGGTCGTGGATGGACTTTCGCTGAGAGCTTACATCAAGGTTAAGAACCTCTACTTTGGCTTAAGTAAAGAACGCGGTCCACGTCCAAATTATGCGGCCGCGTCTGTTATGAAGAAACCCACATCGTGCTCATTATTTAGCGGCCGCGAAAGATCAAGTGCGGACACGGTCAGAATTAGGCATCCGTGAATTCTCCATAGGGGTATTTTTGTCCAAAAATTTCAGCTTCGTATAAATAAACCTTTTTGACATTCTTAGGTGACGTGTTTTTACCTTTTTGATTAAATTAAGAGTAGATTTACTTCCAATCTTTATATTTTCATCTTATATTTGAATTATGGGTGTCTAACGGGCGGGCCAGGCCAGGCTAGGTAGGAAAATTTAGGAACCGTACGGGTTGGGGTCCGGGACGGTTACGGGTTGGGGCTTACCGGTTTTAACGGGTTTGGGTTCATCCGGGCAAAAAATGAACCATAAGGGCTACGGGTAGAAGGGGCCGGGCCGGGTCGGGTTAGTGTAATTTTTAAATTTTTTTGGTATTTTGTATAACTGTTGTAAGTTACATTAATATAAAGTAAAAATATAAAAAATACAG
Source organism: Nicotiana glauca (assembly GCA_026770625.1). Taxonomy (NCBI): domain Eukaryota; kingdom Viridiplantae; phylum Streptophyta; class Magnoliopsida; order Solanales; family Solanaceae; genus Nicotiana; species Nicotiana glauca. The sequence continues at coordinate 102,337 of MU724659.1, forward strand.
TAAAAATGGGAAAAAATTGCACTTATAAATTGCAAGTGCTACATTTATTTTAAAATTGAAACTTGTAAATTGAAAGGTTTACATTTAACAATAAGTTAATTAACCAAAAAAGAGTAAATTCAAAGGTTTTGCATTGCCTTAGTAAGTTCGTCATAATCAATATGAACTAAGTGGCCTTCTTCTGCAATGTTAAATTTGGATGGGTTACCATGTGTTAATATATCTCCAAGTTCCTCGTCTTCTGGGCTATCAACATCTTCACATCCTTGATTTTTGTGTTCTGATCTAATCCAATCTCTGAAACATACTAAAACTTCCAAAGCATTGCTTCCCAATGAGTGACGGGTGTCTCCAAGTTGTTGTCTTGCTTGGCTAAATGGACTCTCTGATGCAACAATTGAAATTGGCACATTCAGCATGTCCCGAGCCATAGCGGAAATAACAGGAAATTGCTTTCCATTCTTATGCCACAATCCCAACGGTGAAAATTCCTTTGTACGAGGCTCTTTTTGCTTCTGCAAGTACAATTGAAGCTCATCAATGTTCCTGCTACTGGTTTGACTATTAGAAAATGCAGAAAAAATATTAAAACTATCAAAGCCTTCATGATCATCCACAATAGTAGAAGTGATACAGTGCATAGTGGGATTAACATTGTCTATATGAAGAGCAGCATCATCAATTACATTTGCATAATAATTATATAATTGTTATTACGAATCATTTAGCTTTTTCATACAAACATATATATCTTGGGTTTCAGTTGGTCCTTTCTCCATATGAGTATATAAATCATTCATTACTTGGTGCTAATCAGACATCTTAATAGAAGGATTTAAAACATCGCCAATTAAGTAAATCAGAGGAATTAAAAAGAAATATTTTTTGAATTTGCTTGCATTTTTTCAACAACATCCCTATATTTTTCTTTCTTCTTAAATTCAAAGAGTAGAAACAACTATATGTACTAAAGCCATAGTAACAGTAGGGTAATATGCTCCAGAAAACTCAATATTAGCTGTATAAAATTTATGTAAAAAATTAACAACATTATTAATGACCTCCCAAGTAGTAGTTGTTAACATACAGTTTGGATCAGTACAATGTGCATTAGCAACTTCAGTTATTGGAAATCTATATTTGTAGCAATATTTTAAAAATATATATGTATAATTCCATATAGTATAAATTTCTTCTGGCATGAATCTGGGTTTAAGGTTATACTGGATACACTTATTCTTAAATTCCTTTATTTTAGATTGTCTATTATTTCCTTGAATAACACCAACAGCTCTTCTAACATTAGTAATCTCAGTTGAAAATAAATCAAGGTCACTTTTAACAATTAAATTATAAACATGACATGCACACCTAACATGAGAAATTTCATCAAGTGGTGGTTGCAAATGCAGTTTTAATATTGAATTCGCGGCATTATTGTTAGATTCATTATCAAAAGACATACACAATACTTTTTGCTTGAGATTATAAAATTCAACAATTTCACAAATAGTAGTACTTATAAACGCAACAGTATGACTCTGATCTTCAGCATATTTAAAAGCGATAATACGTTTTTGAATACAATAATTATCATCTATCCAATGACATGTAATTGTCAAATAATCATTTCCATTAACAGCATGGCCAATATCAGAAGTTAGAGAAACTCTACAAGGAAGGTGGCTAAACAAATAACGTTTGTATGTTTGATATTGTCCATGAAGTTTAAAGATATCATATCTAGAAGTACTTCTAGGGATACCTTTAAATAAAGAATTGTAAATCCTTTGAATAAACATAATAAGATATGATGAATAAGCAAAAGAAAAAGGTAGACAACCCAAAGCAATCATTTTTGCTAACTCCCCACGATCCTTCATTTTATCATATTTCATAAGACCTCCAATAGTAGGGTTTAGAATTGCTTGATTTCCATCTCCATCAGAGCCCCATTATATAGGATGCTCAATTCTCATATGTCTACTAAGTGTCCAAGTCCCCCCTAATTGTCCTTCAGTTTTATGTTTAAAAGTATAATTACAAAGTTTGCATTTAACTCTATCAGTACCTTCTATTTTCAAAATATTTCCAAATCTTACTTCTTTTTCTCCGATTAATAGTCGGCGCCACAGGTGGTCTACTACTAGCACTACGACCACCATCCTTGCTACCAGCTCCAATAGTACTAGGTGTAAGTGGTATCTCATCTTCCATTTCTAATTCATTATTTTCTATACCGAAATCTTCTTGAAATTGTTCATAATCTATATTATTATCAGGTAATATTTCGGGAATATTTTGCAGAGGTATTTAAATTACTACCAGATGCTGAAGTACTACCTCTTTTTTCATTTCCCCGATTAGTAACTTTATTACAAACTCTTTTTGCAGCATTAAATATATTATAAAAATTTAACTACTAGCAACAATTAAATATGCAAATAAAATAGTATATAAGAGAAGAGTTGGAGGAGTGCACCGAATTCAGCAATAAAATAAGAAGTTAAAGATTTAACAACTTCAATGTTACCACGAAGAAACGTCAATTGTTTCAATTTTGAAGTTCAATTGTTCAAACTTCAAATAATAAATACTATAATAAATTGAATTCCAAAAAAAAAAAGAGCCAAATAGTTGATTGCTCTTTAAGTGAAGATTGAAGAATGAGAGAATATGAGAATTGAGATTAAGAAATGAGAGATGAGCGAAGAAATGAAGAGGAGGAGGGGAGGGGGGTGTATTTATAGTTTTTCAAAAATGTGTTAATTTTTTAAAAGAAAAATCAAAAATGGGCTATTTGTGAAATTCTGTCATTGGGCAACGGCCATAATGGGAAAAGGACCATTTCCAACGGTCAAATGTTAGGCCCACCATTAAAAAATAAATAAATAAATTAGTTGGACATTATACCGGTCTGGTCCGGTCCGGTCCAAGCCGGTTAACCGGTTGAACAGTAAAAATTGTTGATCGGGTTTGACCCCAATTAACCAGTAGGATTTATGTAAATGGACCAATCCCCTACTTCTTTAGCCTAGTTCCACCCGGCCCCTTGTACCTGTCTAGGCCGATTCCGATTTTAATCGATCTAGACCGATCCTTAGACACCTATAATTTGAATATTATGGCTTATATTTCATCTTCATTTTTGATTTCTACTGTTATTATGAGTAGCTAGACCCCATAGCCAGGGTTGTGACCCAACCCTAGTGTGAGTATTTAATGGGTCTTGAATTGTAGGGTTTAATTGTTTATGGGCTAGTATATTTAGCCTAATTCCTGCTTTAATTGTAGGATTGGTGGCTGCAAATACTGATTCGTGCCTTTATGACTTAGACTCTTTTTGACAAAGAGGGACTAAAAGCCTGTTTGGCCAAGCTTCTAAAATCTACTTATTTTGGTAAGTGCTTTTTTAAAAGTGCTTTTCAAAAAAGTACTCTTGGTGAGAATCAGGTTGTGTTTAGTTAATTAATTTGAAAAGCACTTTTGAGCAGTAATTAGTGTTTGACCAAATTTATAAAAACTGCTTCTAAGTGTATTTTTCTCAAAATCGCTTCTTAGAAAAGTTCTTTTGGAGAGAAGCTACGCTTTTCTGTTTCTCAAAAAATACTTCTGGTTCTCTTCAAAAGCACTTTTTTCCTTCTAAAAGCTAGGTCAAACACCTCAATTTTTGGCCAATAGCACTTTTGGCCCCAAAAAAAGCTTGGCCAAACAGGCTATATGTCTAGGAAAATTAGGCTAACAAGGATTGGGATGAATTCAAGAGATTGATAGCCCCAATTAAAAGGTTAAACCTAGAGATAGTAATACCCGAGTTGAGACTATATCATTTGTGATGAATGAAAAACTATTTGGACTTGAGAAAGAGAAATTGGGAAAATTCACTCAAACTACCGAGATGTATAGAGTGGGCACTTATGAGTGATGGTTATATCACGACCCCAATCATAACAAGCTTGCCCTGAATTCTTGATACCCGTTAGATATCCACCTAGGCAAAAGTCACTACCCTAGTTCCTTTTTAACACTTGAAAACTTCCACAAAAAATAGAGTAGTTAGCTCATAGAATTAGAAGTATAACAATCATAAACATGTTTGGAGGTGCAATTTGGAACAACACGCACATCTAGATTAGTTAGATACCTAACTCCAAATCAATTAAATCCCTGTGGAAATTGATCCCGACCTTTGTTGGGTAAAACTGCATCGACCATCCTCGCTACTCTATAGTGGTGTAGAGGTGGATCTGATAACCTTTTGGTGACATTGCCGGGGAGTTAGCTATCTATCCAACTATTTGTGTGTTTTGTTTTTCTTTTCTTCCCATTGTGTAATTTGTTTTTGAAATTGCCTTTAGGTACAAAATGGCTCTTAACAGTGATGCTCCCGAAAATTTGCCGTTGGGGGAGGAGGTAGATGATGATAATGTGGATGAGATTCAACCCGAACCACAAGAACAAAAGAGACGTCGACCGCTTCATGATAATATTCTAAACCCTTCCCCACCTCCAACAAGGGCAGCACACCGGGTGTTGCCCAATAAAGGATACACAAGTGCAATAGTCCTACATTGAATTAGGGCGGGTAACTTCCATATAACAAATGTCATGCTTACTCTCTTGGAAAAGAGGGGTTTCTTCACCATAGCTCCACACTAAAATTCCTACAAGCATCTAAAGGGTTTTGTTGATACATGCTGGGGGACCAAGTAAACTAATGTTTTCGAGGACGCGTTGAGACTAAGGATTTTCCCATTCTCTCTAAGACGAAAGGCTTTAGATTGGCTTTAGAGTTTTCCCAACCATTCCATCATCACTTGGGATGAGTTGGCCGAGAAATTGATAGCAAAGTTCTTCTCGCCAGGACATATGATGATACTGACAGATGAGATCTTTGCCTTTAAACAAGAGCCAAACAAATCGCTTCATGAGATTTGGGAAAGGTATCAAGCGATGGTTAAGGAATTTACTAACAATGACATAAACGAAGCCATGATCTAGCAAACATTCTACCGTGCATCCAAACTACCAACCAGTGTGTAGTTAACCAACTCGTCGGGGGAAACTTATGAACACGCCTTATGCGTGATATACTTGATGAGATGGAGGGTACTTCCTCGGCATGTCAAAGTTGAGCTAATATGCCAAAAGGTGATCCCAATGTCCTACACAAAGAGCTCCACGACCATGGCCAAGCAATAGCCGAGTTAACTACAACCACGAACTAGTTGGCCAAAGCTTAATTGCAATAAGTTCAAGGGCCAAAACAAGTGAATAATGTGTATGATGATCAAAGTGAAGAGGTTCAATATGTGAACAACTACCAAGGAAAACGGAGCGATGCTCCAAATCAACAACAACATTGGAGATCCAAAGGAAATAGGGGAAATCAAAATCAACAAGGAAATTGGAACAGTGGCAACAACAACAACCAAAGCAACTGGGGGAACAACAATCAAAATTGGGGTAACCAGGATAACCAAGGCAATTGGGGTGACAATAACAATAGAAACTGGGGAGGCAATAACAACCAAGGGGGTTAGAATAATAATCATGGGAATTGGGTGTCGGGCTTTCAAAGTCCTCCGATGTATCAACAACCAAACAACCCGCCTCCATTTCCGACTCAAGGCCCTAGCTTGTCCAACAATAAGATAGGACGGATTGAGTCAATGTTTGAGCAAATGATGATGAAAAACACCGATTCTGATGCCTAACTGGTGTCCAAAAATACTTGTATCTGCAATTTGGAGGTCCAAGTAGGTAAAATTTCTCAAGCTTTGAATACCGCCATAAGGGGCACTACCTAGTGATACGGTAGTAAACCTGAAGGGAGGGAACAATACGAGCCATGCTATGGCAGTGACTACAAAGAGTGGTAGAGATGGAGTTGCTAGTACCTCTAATGCAATAAAGGTTGTGAGTGATGATGTGTTGGTGCAAGAGGATGATGAGAAAATCAATGATGTGCAAGCGAGTGATGAGAATGTGATTGAAGGACTGAGATTTGACATTGATGACAACGTGGAGGAGACACAAAGTGATGTGAACCATCTAGGGAACATGTGATAGACATACCGAAAATGGTAATGCCCAAAGCCAAGGCCCCTTTGCCAAGGCATCCTCCACCGCACCTTCAAAGGCTTGCAAAACAAAACAATGAGAACCATCTCAAGAAGCTTATTGATATGATGAAAAGTTTGTCCATAAATGTACCCTTGGTGGAAGCTCTAGAACAAATGTCAGGATATGCAAAGTTTATGAAAGACTTGGTAACAAAGAAGAGATCCATGAATTGTGAAACGATCAAGATTATGCATCAAGTGAGTGCCATTTTACATTCCATGGGCCCAAATATAGAAGACCCCAGTGCTTTTACAATCCAGTACACTATTGGTAGTGCCGATTTTGCCAAAGCTTTATGTGATTTGGGGGAAATCATTAACTTGATGCCATATTCTGTGTTCAAGACATTGGTATTGGGAAACCAAGGCCCATATCCATGAGGTTAAAGATGGCGGATAGGACAATGAAGAGGCCATTGGGGATAATTGATGATGTGTTAGTACGGTTGGACAAGTTCATACTTCCTGTGGATTTTGTGATATTTGACTATGAGGTTGACTATGAGGTGCCGATCATATTGGGGAGACCTTTCCTAGTTATTAGGAAGGCTTTAGTTGATGTGGAAGTAGGGGAGCTCACATTTCGGGTTTGTGATGAAAAAGTTGTGTTCCATGTCTGCAAGTCAATGAGGCAACCCAATAGTAACGAAGTATGTTCATTTGTGGATCTTGTGACCGAGGTGATTGTTGAAGACACCAGTGCTGTGATTAATGTCGAGGACCCTTTGGAAGCTGTGTTGTTGAACCATGATGTGACTGAGGATGAAGGCTTAGTGGAATATGTCAATGCTTTGCAAGGAATGGTATCATACATATATGAGCCCCGAAAACTTTCCTTGGATCTTGAGAACCGAATGACTCCACCAACAAAGCCCTCAATCGAGGAGCCTCCCATATTGGAGTTGAAGCCTTTGCCTTTACACCTCAGGTATGAATTCTTGGGCCCTTGTTCAACTTTACCTGTTATTCTTTCTTCGTGCTTAACTAACATGCAGGTAGATTCCACCCTTGCAGTTCTCCAATGAAGGAAGAAGGCAATTGGATGGATTCTGCCTGACATTCGGGGGATAAGCCTCGCCTTTTACGTGTAAAAAATTATACTTGATAACAATGCCTAACCTCTGTGGAATATCAATGGAGGTTGAATTAGGCCATGCAAGAGGTCATCAAGAAGCAAATTATCAAGTGTCTATATGCAGGGTTTGTGTACCCCATTTCGGATAGTTCATGGACTTTGCCGGTACAATGTGTGCTGAAGAAGGGGTTATGACTGATAGCATCAAGGACGATGATAGAGATTTGGAAGTTACAAGAAGGACATTTATAAGATCTCAAGCCAAAGAATTGCATACTAAGGTTGCTGGACTTCAATGGAAAATAAAGGAGCTTCAAACTGTAGAGGAAGAGATCAAGACCAAAGGAGATGAATTGTCCAAGTTTTACAATTATTTGGTAGCCCAAATTGAAGTCCAAGAGGAGTAAGATTGGGTCCCAACATCATCACTTGAAGTCCACCAGAAGGGCACCAAGAAGAGCTTAAAATGAGCTTAAAAGAGGTCCAAAAGGGGGTGTTTCAAAAGGAACCCAACTGAAGTCCAAACTAATGGCCCAAACTAGTAGTTTTAAGGCCCAAATTTGCCCCTAAGGTATTTGGGAGCCCACACTCTTATTTTTATTAGCTTTTATTAGGTGTTCTAGTATTTAGCTTAGCCTCCAAGTTAGGGTTTGCCTTGCCAGCCACTCTACCTAGTTTTGAGGACCTTTTACTCCTATAAATAGGAGTTATTTTCATTCATTGTAGTACTTCATTATTGATTAATAATATTATACTTTGAGAGTTGTTTTGAACCTTTGTTACTTGTGCTTTGAGATTTATCTTTCAACCTTTACTAATTTATAGTCCAAGGTAGTAAGATAACTTCTTTATTGTGATATCATTGATTCCTTTGTGGTATTCTTAGAAGGCGATTAATACTAGTTATTAATTATTGTCTCAAGTTACTCGTAAATCGGTCAAGATCCGAATATATTATTTTTGATTTGTTCTTAAGTAAAGGCTTTTGATTTCTACAATAAATCAAAATATTGTTGCTTGGATCTTGTCAAGGCTATAGAACTTACGTTCCTGGAAGCTCTTGGAATTCTTTCCGAGACTTTAATTCTAGTCATTCAATTTCTTATTATTATTGCTTCCGCATTTACTTCTTAAATTCATACTCTAGTTTGGATTTTCGCTCTTGCTATTATCAAGTGGTATCAGAGCCAGGTTCTATCAAGATTTTGTTGTTGATAATTCTTGGGATTCCTTGAATACTAAGAAAAAAAATAATAAAATATTAATGTAGCATCGTGAATAGTAACTTGAAACAAAATACTTACGACTAAGAACTTCATACGAGTTGGGTTTAACTATAAATCTACAAAGTATTTTGTTTAGGTTATTTCGAGAGGAAAAAGGTAAGTGTGTGTGAGAACAATTGAGGGAAAAAACAATTTGTGGGATACAATTTAATTATAATTTTTTTGGGATGTCCGTACAGATAGTGATGATGAACAAAGGGTTCTCCAAGAAGCCGAAATCAAAGCAAGAAATGATTTTACCTTGCAACCTATGCATCAACAATTCGAAAGGTGGAATTTGCAATTCCAAGAAATGAGGGATACCATTGCTGAGGAGAATGATACAGTAGCGGAACATAGGAGGGGAAATAATGTTAGGCCCCAAGCTAGGAGAAATGTACCCCTTGATCCCATTGTAAATCAAGAAAACCCTACGTATGACTTTAATGATATTGATTTTGATAGGGTGGGAAGAGATATGAGGGGACAAAGAGGTAGAGTGGAAGATGACGATATAAGTAGTATAAAGATGACTATGCCATCTTTCAAGGGAACAAAGAAGTAGAAAGGTTGCCATCTTTGACTGTCACAACTACCCTAAAGGTAAGAAGGTTAAGCTTGCTATTGTTGAGTTTTTTGACTATGCTGCTATTTGGTGGAAAAAACTTACTAGGGATAGATTGCAAGAAGGACAAGTACCAATTGCTACTTGGGCTAAGATGGAGAGGGTGATGAGGAAGAGATTTGTGCCATCAGAGTTTCAAACAGTGCTACAACAATGTCTCCAAATATTAAAGCAAGGGTCCATGTCTGTGGATAATACTTTAAGGTTATGGATATGGCTATGATCCAAGTTAACTGTATGGAGGAAGAAGAGGCTACAATGGCTAGGTTTTCAAATGGTTTAAATAAGGAAATAACTAATGTAGTGGAATTACAACAATATGTAACAATAGATGAGTTAGTTCATTTGTCTGTAAAGGTAGAAAAGCAAAATAAGAGAGAAAAATAGCTCATGGAAAGATCGGTCAAACACCATCTCCAAGAAACCATGGCCGACTCAAGAGATACAGAGTTCTTCTAGAACTCAAGAAGACAAGGGTAAAGGAAAATTTGAGAACAAAGAGGGAGGTAAAACTTTCAACCCTAAACCTTCTACACCTTCTAGTTCTATTCAATGTCATAAATGTAAAGGAAGGGGACACTTGATGCATGAATGTACAAGTAGAAGAAACATCATTCTTAGAGAAGATGGGGGATATAAGAGTAAAAAAAGTGAGAGAGAAGAAGAATAGGGAGATGTGAGTGATGAAGATAATGTAGAACCGCCTCGCACTAGTATGATTGGGATGGATAGGAAGATTATGAGTGGAATACGATAGTAAGAAATGTGAGGAAGAGGAGAGAGGTGTGAGTAACATGAAGATGAAGTAGAACTACTTTTTAATGATGGCATAATTAGGGTGGTTAGGAGGATTATGACTATCAATTTAGGAAGCACTAGTGAAGAACAAAGGGAGAATATATTTCATACTAGGTATGGGATAAAGGGGAAAATGTGTTCTATGATCATTGATAGCGATAGTTGTGCTAATATGCTGAGTTCATACTGTGCGGAAACACTGGGACTTGCATGCACGAAATACCCTACTCCCTATATACTCCAATGGTTAAATGGTAGAGGTGAACTAAAGGTGAACAAACAATGCATGATTTCATTCAATATTGGTATATATGAGGATGATATTCTTTATGACATAATCCCTATGCAAGCTTGTCATATCTTATTGGGTCGTCCTTGGCAGTATGATAGGAATATTTTTTGTGATGGAATGAAGAATAGATATTTTCTTGAGCTTAATGGTAGGAAATTACTCTTGCACCTTTATCTCCTTCTCTGGTGTTTGAAGATCATAAGAGATTAAGGGAAACAATGGTAGGGATAAAAAGTGAGCTTGAGAGAAAAGAAAATAAAGGAGGCCAAGAGTTAGAAAAAAAAATGGCCGAGAGAAAGAGAGGGAGGGTAGCTATTTGAGAGAAGAGATAATAAGGGGTTTGGGTGAAAAAATAGAAAGTCTTGGTGAGTGGAAAGAGAAAGAGACTAAGGAAAGGGAAAAAAAGAGTTTCTATACCAAAGAGTATTTAAATGCAAGAAAGAGGGGTTGCCCATAATACTACTTACTTACAAAGAAGCTTTGATTAGTTCTGAGTTACTAACTTCTTCTTTGCCAAGTAGTATTTCTTCTCTTTTGCAGGATTTTGAAGATGTCTTTCCTGAAGATATTCCTAATGGATTGTCACCTTCACGTGGCATTGAGCATCAAATTGATTTTGTGTCTGGATCAGAAATACCAAATAGGCCTGCTTATGTGAGTAATCCACAAGAGATAAAAGAGCTTTAAAGGCAAGTTGAGGAGTTTCTTGAGAAAGGCTTTGTGAAAGAAATCATGATCCCTTGCTCTGTTCCCGTCCTATTGGTACCGAAAAGGGTTAGAACTTGGAGGGTGTGCATGGATTGTAGAGCAATCAACAAGATAACGGTAAAGTATCGCCATCCTATTCCTCGTCTTGATGACATGTTGGATCAATTACATGGATCCAAAATCTTTCTTAAAATTGTTCTAGAAAGTGGTTACCATCAGATTCGAATGAATCCTGGAGATGAATAGAAAACTACGTTTAAGACAAGATATGGGCTTTATGAGTGGTTAGTTATGCCTTTTGGCTTGACTAATGCACCTAGCACTTTCATGAGATTAATGAACCATATCTTTAATAATTTTCATGGGAAATTTGTTGTGGTGTACTTTGATGATATCTTGATCTTTTCTAATGCTTTAGAGGAGCATGCAGAACACCTAGAATAAGTTTTTGAAGTTCTTAGAAAGAAACTTTTATTTGCTAATCTTAAAAAGTGGACTTTTTGTGTGGATCGTGTGATTTTTTTGGGTTTTGTAGTTAGTTCTAAAGGAGTTGAGGTTGATGAAGAGAAAAGAAAAGCAATAATAGAATGGCCTAAACCTAAGAGTGTAACTAAAGTTAAGAGTTTTCATGGACTTGCTAGTTTTTATAGGAGGTTTGTGAGAGACTTTAGCACCTTGCTTCTCCTTTAACTGAAATTATTAAAAAGGATAAGATTTTTACAATATGAAAAGAACAAGATGATGATTTTAACTTGTTGAAATAAAATTTATGTTCTTCTCCTTTGTTACAATTGCCTGATTTCTCTAAATCTTTTGAACTTGAATGTGATGTTTCTGGCAAAGGAATAGGTGCTATTTTGATGCAAGATTCTAAACCTATTACCTACTTTAGGGAGAAGTTGAGTGGAGCCGCATTGAACTATTCCACTTATGAAAAAGAGCTATACGCTTTGGTAAGTGCTTTAGTCACAGGCATCATTACTTGTGGCCAAGCGAGTTTGTCACTAAAACTGACAATGAATCATTGAAGTACTTGAAGAGTCAAGGTAAGCTTAGTAGGAGGCATGCTAGGTGGGTTGAATTCATTGAAACCTTTACTTATGTAATTTCTTACAAACAAGGGAAAGAGAATGTTGTTGCTGATGCACTTTCAAGAAGGTATGTCTTAGTTACTACCCTGACTTCTAAATTGATAGGTTTTGATCAAATTATGGGACTTTATGCTAATGATGTTGATTTTGGCAAGATTTTTGCAGATTGTAAGTTGGGTCTTTTTGATAGGTTTAATTTTCAAGATGGGTTTCTCTTTAAGAAAAATAAGTTGTGTATTCCTAATTGCTCTTTACTTGAAGTATTTGTAAGGGAAGAAGATTGTGGAGGCCTTATGGGTCACTTTGGAGTCCCAAAGTCACTAGACATATTTGTTGAAAATTTCTTTTGGCCTGGCATGAGAAAAGATGTTGAAATAGTGTGTGTGCAATATTGGAATATAAACAAACTAAATCTAAAGTGTTACCACATGGTCTTAAGCAGCCATTACATGTTCCTACTTCACCTTGGACTGATATTTTTATGGATTTTGTGTTAGGTTTGCCTAGAACAAGGCATGGTAAGGATAGTGTATTTGTTGTGGTAGATGAGTACTCCAAAATGGCTCTTTTTATTCCTTGTTTAAAAACTAATGATGCTTCACATGTTGTTGATCTATTTGTAAAAGAAGTTGTTAAATTGAATGGTATACCTAGAACTATTGTTGGTGATAGGGATGCTAAGTTTTTTAGCCACTTTGGCGTGTATTTTGGGGGAAGTTAGGCACTAAATTGTTGTTTTCTACTTCTTGTCACCCACAAACTGATGGACAAACTAAAGTAGTTAATAGAACCTTAGGAAACATGCTGAGGGCTGTTTTGAAAGGTAAAATAACTTCTTGGGAAGATCACTTACCTATGATTGAATTTGCTTAAAATAGAACAATCCATTCTTCTACATGTATGCCTCCATTTGAGGTTGTTTATGATTTTAATCCCTTTACTCCCCTTGATATATTACCATTACCTACTAATGATATTGCTAATCTTGATGGTAAGACGAAGGCTGAAATGATGAAAAAAATTCATGAGCAAACAAGGCTTGCAATTGAGAAGAAAAATGAGAAAACTGCCTTGAGAAAAACATAAGGGTCGAAACAAGTTGTTTTTCAACTTGGAGATTTAGTTTGGGTTCACCTTGTAAGGAGAGATTTCCTTCCAAAAGGAAGTCAAAGTTGCATCCTATAGGATATATCCCATTTCAAGTCCTTGAAAGGATTAGAGACAATGCTTACAAGTTGGACCTTCCTGGTGAGTTTCAAGTAAGTGCTACATTCAATGTTGCCGACTTGTATTTGTTTGACGTAGGATCAAATTCGGGGATGAATTCTTTTCAAGAAGAGGGGAATGATAGAATCATGGATAATGATATAGTTTTGGAAGCTCTAAGAAGGCCATTTACAAGATCTAAAGCTAAAGAATTGCAAACTAAGGTCACTGGACCTCAATGGTAAATAAAGAAGCTTTTAATTGTAGAAGAAAAGCTCAAGACCAAAGGAGATGATTTGTCAAAGCTTAATAATTATTTGGTGGACCAAATTGAAGCCCAAGAGGAGGAATATTGGGTCCCAACATCAGCCTTTGAAGTCCACCAAATGGGCAGCAAGAAGAGCTTAAAAGAGGCCCAAAAGGGGGTGTTTCAAAAGGAGCCTAATTGGAATCCAAACCAAAGGCCTAAACTACTAGTTTTAAGGTCCAAATATGCCCCTAAGGGATTTGGCCGCCCACTCTCTTATTTTATTAGCTTTTATTAGTTTTTTTACTATTTAGCTTAGCCTCCAAGTTAGGGTTTGCCTTGGCAGCCACCCTACCTAGTTTTAAGGACTTTTTACTCCTATAAATAGGAGTTCTTTTCATTCATTGTAGTACTTCATTATTGATTAATAATATTATACTTTGAGAGTTCATTTTAACCTTTGTTACTTATGCTTTTAGATTTATCTTTCAACCTTTACTAGTTCATAGTTCAAGGTAGTAAGATAACTTCTTTATTGTGATATCATTGATTCCTTTGTGGTATTTTAGAAGGCGATTAATACTAGTTATTAATTGTTGTCTCAAGTTAATCGTAAAGTGGTCAATATCTGAATTTATTGTTTTTAATTTGTTCTTAAGTAAAGGCATTTGATTACTACAATAAATTAAAACGTAGTTGCTTGGATCTTGTCAACTATAGAACTTGCATTCTTGGAAGTTCTTAGAATTCTTTCCTTGAATTTTCCCATCCTTCATTTTTTTTACTTTAATTCTAGTCATTCAATTTCTTATTGTTTATTGCTTCTGAATTTACTTCTTAAATTATTACTCTAGTTTGGATTTCCAACCTTGCTGTTATCAATGAATGTGGTCACAAATGAGAAAAATGAATTGATCCCCACTAGGACTGTCACCAGATGGAGGGTATGCACGGATCCCGAAAGCTGAAATGTGACTCGCAAAGATCATTTTCCATTGCCCTTTTTTTTACCAAATGTTGAATAGACTTGACGGGCATGCCTACTATTACTTTCTGGTTGGGTACTCAGGTTACAACTAGATTTTGATAGCACCGGAGGACCAAGATAAAACTACCTTCACATGTCCATATAGCACCTTTGCATTCTCTCGGATTCCATTTGGCTTTTGTAATGCACCAGCTACCTTTCAGCAATGTATGATGGATATATTTACGGATTTGGTGGAGGACTTCATTGAAGTGTTCATGGATGATTTTATTGTTGTGGGTGACTCCTTTGAAGAATGCTTGGGTAATCTTGACAAAATGTTAGCCCGATGTGAAGAGACCAACTTAGCACTTAATTGGGAAAATGCCACTTTATGGTTAAGGAGGGCATTGTCCTCGGCCATATGATCTCAAAGAACAGTATTGAAGTGGACAAATTGATGATTGAAGTGATTTCAAAACTCCCTCCTCCTACTTCCGTCAAGGGAGTTAGGAGCTTTCTTGGGCATGTGGGGTTCTACCGAAGGTTCATCAAGGACTTCTCAAAAGTGGTGAATCCCTTGTGGAAATTGTTGGAAAAGAAACAAAGTTTGTGTTCGATGATGATTTCATGATAGCTTTTGAAATTCTCAAGTATAGATTGACTACTACTCCTATCATCACCACACCCAATTGGACCTTACCATTTGAGCTCGTGAGCAATGCCAGTAACGTTGCGGTAGCAGCGATTTTGGGGCAAAGGATCAACAAGATATTTCATCCTGTCTATTATGCAAGAAAAATGATGAATGATGCCAAATTCAATTATATAGTGACCGAGAAAAAAGTTACTAGCCATTGTCTTTGCCATGGAAAAGTTCAGGCCATATCTCATAGGTACCAAAATAATTGTGCACACCGATCATGTGGCACTCTGTTACTTAAGGAGAAAGAAGCACTCTAATATTAGGTTGATGAGATGGGTTTTATTGCTTCAAAAGTGTGGCCTTGAAATTATTGATTGAAAAGGGTGTGAAAATCAAGTGGCTGACCACTTGTCCCGCTTGGAAGAGGAGGGGAGGCCCCATGATGGCCTCGAAATTAGCAATTTGTTTTTGGATGAAAAACTCCTCTAGGTGTGTTTGAGTAATATGCCTTGATTTGCCGATGTGGCTAACTTTCTTGTGACCGGCAGTCTCCCGAGTGAGCTCTCTTCTAACAAAAGGAAAAAGCTTAAATGGGATAGATTGGATTATTACTAGGATGAGCCATATCTTTTCAAGATTTGTAATGATAGTGTGATCTAGATACGTGTACTGGAAGAGGAGCAATTGAGTATTCTTGATGTTTGCCATTCCTCTCCCTACGGTGGTCATCATGGTAGGGCGAGAACTGCTTCAAAAGTTCTCAATCGTGGATTTTATTGACCTACCCTGTATAAAGATGCTAGTGATCTTGTTAAGAGATGTGATGAGTGTTAGAAAGCTAGTGGAACTTCCAAAAATGATGAAATGCCTCTCACCACTATTCTTGAGATTGATATTTTTGATGTGCTGGGCATCGACTTCATGGGGCCATTTCTGAGTTCATGTAGTAATACTTACATATTCTGGTTGTTGTTGATTGTGTTTCCAAGTAGGTTGAAGTTGTGGCTTTGCTCAACAATGAGGCACGGAGTGTGGTGGAATTCTTAAAGAAAAATATATTCACAAGGTTTGGCACTCCAAGGGCGGTCATCAATGATGGGGGTTCTCATTTTTGTAACAAGTCCTTTGACACTTTACTCTCTAAGTATGGTGCCACTCACAAGGTGTCAACTCCCTATCACCCCAAGCAAATGGACAGGTTGAGGTCTCCAACAGGGAGATCAAGAGTATATTTTCCAAGACTGTTAATGCAAACCGGACTGATTGGTCAAGGAAACATGACGATGCTTTATGGGCCTATAGAATAGCTTACAAGACTCAAATTGGTATGTCCTCGTATTTTTTGGGATTTGGGAAAGCATGTCATCTCCTAGTGGCATTAGAGCATAAGTCCATGAGGGCGCTGAAGAAGTTAAACCTTGAATGAGATGTAGCTACAAATCTCCGAGTAGAGCAACTAAATGAACTTGATGAGTTCCAGTTTCATGCTTATTCCAGTTCGTCGTTGTATAAGGACGAGATGAAGTACTTACATGACAAATATGCCCGGATCAAGGAATTCAAGGAGGTTAACTTGGTTTTTCTATTAAACTTTCGGTTACCACTGTTTCCGAGAAAGCTCAAGTCAAAAAGGAGTGGTCCTTTTGAAGTGGTGATTGTAACTCAGTTTGGTGCCCTTGATTTGAAAAAAAAATGGTCGAATCTTCAGATTTAATGGGCACCGAGTGAAGAACTATCTTGGCAAGTTCGATGATAGCCACATGGTGGCATTGATCCATTTCAAGTGAATAATGGTAACATGCATCATGCCGCGACGTTGAATCAGGCGCTTCTTGGGAGGTAACCCATGTGATTTTTCTTTCTTTTTTTTATTTTCTTCTTAGTTTAGGATTTGTTTTGTACTAACTGGTTGTGAAGTTTGTGTAGGAATTATGTTGTGCAATGCAGGACTTTGGTTGGAAAAATTTGCATAAGTATGGGGAATATCACGGACCGTGCCCAAAAATCTTGCGGTCCGCGTTAGCAATATGCGGGGGTGCTTTTTGTTTGTGGACGTGTACTTGAAGAGATCAAAATACCAGCTCTGAAGTTGAGTTCGCATAAGCATTCACAATTTGGCCGTCCGCGATGAGTTCCGCGGCTGCATTTATAATTTTGCAGGCCGCAGTCAGTTGCTTGAGATTGCTCTTCATCAGGTAAAAGTATGCGGGCCGACATATAATTTTGCGGCTGCGTTCAAGAAAGTCGGTGGGGTCTACAACTGTTAATTATAAATAAGAGATCCCTTGACCTTTTACCCTTTCCCCTGAATCCCCATCCGTCTGTAGAACTGTGCACCTTCATATATGTAGATCTCAATCTCATTTCACTAATCAAGAGTTCGATTTCCTCTTAATTCCTCAACTGGTATGGTCAAATCATTGCATTGATTTTATATTTTTTGCTTTTCTCTACTATTAGTTTTAAATTTTTCTCTTTAATTAGGGTTAATTACTTGTCATTTTCTCAAATTGATGCTAATAGTTAATGTAGGTAATTGTTTTGCATGCCTAATAGGGGATAAAGTTGTTCACTTTTCCTGTTAATTGCCTAAAGTTTTGCACTAAGTGAAACCTTAGGTCTGAGATAAGTCAACAGTGCCCGTCTGGTTTAAATTTTGCTGGCAACGATTCAAACTACGTTATCCGTGTTCATGCTTTTATGAAAGCTGAGTTGTTCATAAGTTCGTGAATGCGGTGATTTTTCTACGGTCCGTAGTTGAATTTACGCTGCCTCATCCATAATTTTGCGGTCAATGTTAATGAGTTTCAGAGAGTTTGAAAATTGGTTCCACAACC